>JAWWML010000062.1:6909741-6979090 GCA_035047165.1 Ormyrus rosae | reverse complement strand
ACCTATTAAATAGCCACGGGACTTATCTATTAACTATTTTTCTGGCCATTTTCAATGCTGGAAATTCTACCAGGGTTAATTAAGAAAAGTTAATTTAATGAATTAAAAAAGTTTTTTAATAAACTTCTATCCAGATAATGAGTTTGACCTTTAAACCGCATCTTGAACTTCCCACCGCAGCTCACAGAATAACTTCACCTCTTAATAACTACTCGCGAAGCCATCTTAAAAAGCATCATTAAACCAAGCGAGCAAGCAAGGTTAAGCTCGATCCGACTTCCTCCCCGGTCTGGGATCGGCATCGGTAAGTGTTCCTCGCACGTGCAGCATGCAAAACGAATTTCTTACGGCGGCAGGTCCATTGTGATCCGCGTTGCGCGCGAAATTTTTCACCGCGACCCTGCTCCGGATTTCCCAGGCTCCATTAAATCGCTCCTCGCTCATTGTTTTCTCCTGCATCGCGCGTCTCGACGATTCGGCGCTCCACATTCGCACGAATCCGTCCCCATTATAATATGGTTTTTCGAGCCCGCGAGATGCGCTTTTCCGCCTTCGTCGCGTTTCACCCGCGGGGAAACAGTGTGGCGAGCGCCAGCACGCCGTTGGGAAATTGGCGAATTAGCCGACTTTGACCGGCGAGCGGCGGCGATGATGGCGCAATAGTCGTACTTGAGTTTCTCTCCGTCTGCTGCCGGGTGCGAGGCTCGTTTTCTTCGTGGACTTTTTCTTTTATAAAGGCTGTATTACTTTGCGAAATTTAGACGAGGATCGCGAGGAGCTTTGGTAACTTTTGTTTAACGAGGACGCGCCGCTGGTTGACGAGCACCGGTGTCTTGCGTTTTTCTTCGGCTGGATGAGCCCGGGCTTTTTGATCGATGCGACCAAGTTTACGATGATGACCCGCGAAAGGCACTTAATTCTGCGTTTGTCAACTTTTTTGCGAATAATTTTTATTATTGCGGAATAATGGGGAAATGTGGGCAATATGCCGCGAACACAAAAATTTGATTCTCTGAAATTATTGAATTTTTAAAAGAAATACGTGAAAACGAAACTAAACCTCCACCGAGTTCTACACCGAATAGTGTAAAAAGTAAATTATAAAGTCTTTCAAAAGCCCTGATAATCAAATCTATTTCCGAGATCTCACGGCTTTACGACGGAACCATAAATGGAACAAAGAATTATAGGAGCGACGGTAAATATACATCATATAACACAGTCCAACTGTACAGCCGCCTCCACAATTGCCCCCCCCCCCTATGACAATACTCTGAAGCAGAATGCAAATCCCGAAGAAATATGGTAGCTCTAGAATACAGCCTTATTACCGACATTCACGGCGCCGTACAACTTTGCCTAATTATCTCGCCATGCGCGACTCTCTTTGCTATGTGTCGGGAATACTTTGTTTCTTAGCGCGTACTGTTGCCTCGTGCTAATGGCATCGTTAACTCAAAGTTCCTAATGCCAATCTAAAAGTGTACCTTGGTCTCCTGCTTCTGCGGTCCAATGTTTATTATACGTTATGCAAGCGATACAATTATCCAAGACGAAGAATTGTTTTAGCCAATTTTGTTGAGCACAGTTTACAACATACTAATATAATTTATCTATATACATTTTTTACATTTCTAGACCTAAGTAATCCAGGTAGCTCGTAATCCTTACTCAAACACAAAATCTTTATGCCCTCCGGCGAGTATGACTAAACTTTCATGGGATCACCTGATGGCATCAACATCATTTTAAGACAGTTTTCGATGACTCATTACGTAAACATGAATGAAAATTCAGCTACCGCGATAATTAAAAGTGAATGCCCGAATAAATCCTTGACTAAATGAAACCGGTTCCGACCTCAAAGGCGCTCGTAAGCCTGCAAAAGCAAAATCCGCCACTCGAAGAATTGTTAAAAATCGGAACTCTCGCCTCTCTCTCTCTCTCTCTCTCTCTCTCTCCGTCGAACAATGGACCGTTCGAAAAAACGGCGAACGAGGTAAAGAGCCGCGAGTCAAGCGGATGTGCAGCTCGAGCGCGCAACAATGCGTAAATACGCAAGGAATCTCGCTCTCTTTCGCCGCGCGGCCAAACAAAGCTGCAACAGCCCAAGACAAAGTCCGGCGCGGCGCGGTTGTTGTGCAACCGCGCGGCTTATCGCGCGAGAGCCGAAGGCATAAACTGGGCCGAGCGCCACTTTTCATCCGCGCTCGAAGATGACGCGCGGACGCGTCGATCCGCGCGCGCGCCACTTTTCCCGGTGAGAAGGGAGAGATATGCTTCACGGCTGCGTTCCGAGAAGCGACCTTTGATCCGCCCAACAATATTGCCACGGGGCACTGAGAGTTTATTTATAAATTTTTGAAAATCCATAGCCGCTACGATGAACGCTATAATTATTTTTCTTCCCCGAGGCTGCTGCGTGCACGTAACTCGTAGGAAGTCGTTTAACAAGACGCTTTGTTGAATCGTAAACGCGCGGCAGAGAAATTTCAAATCCACCCGCTAACGAGGTGCTCAAATTTCTATCGATACAAGTGCACTCGAGATGTTTAATTTAGCTTATTGGTTTGTTGGTTAATTTGCGAAAACGGCGAGAGCCCGTTGAAATCGTCCGTTAAAATGAAATGAAAGTACTTTTGGCCGCGCGCGTCTTTTCCGCGTGCGCGGAGGACTGCACGCGTATAGATCTAATGGGCAGGAAGTTGTGCAGGCGTTCATTTAGTTTTAATGAGGCCTCGGTTAGAATCGGATTAGGCGGAGAAATTTTCAGCAAGACACTGATTAAACGCTTTAATTATTTCCACTGACTGTATATATATGTATATATATCTCTGCATTGAATAGGAATGATTAATTTATCGATCTTGTTACCTCTTAGGCCGTTAAATATTATAAATATAATAATAATTTACGGACGAACTTGAAATTTTGAGAAACGACGCGACACACTTTGCGTGCACTTGTTTCGCGCTCGAACCAGTTTTTAAAGTTTCATAGAGGTTTTCGACTGTTGTCCGAGATTAGAGAGGTGTCCAAAAAGCGACAAACTTTCTACCGCACCGGCGAATTGAATAAAAAAAATCACGTAAATTAGCAAACTCCGAAATCGCTTTTTATAAATTTATTTATTTATTTTTTTCGCTCGAGGAGATGAAAACAATCGGCAATAAAACTTTTATGAAAATCGTTGTGCAACGAAATACTTTAGATATTTAATCTGATCCTGAAAACCGTCTCAGAGTAGTTTACGTAAACTAAGCAAACGCGGAAACAATTTAAAATTCTCTTTAAAAAAAAAAAAAAACAACAACGCGCAGTAGTTTAAATCATCTTACACCCGTCTTCCTTATTTTACTAATAATCATTCGTATTGGTCGAATTCCCTCGCTACATCCTTTTTCCGAAGTCTAAACGAATGCGGATTACCGAATGAATAACGAATACTGTATATATCGATTCGGAGGATATAATGTACAAAGGCACATCTGGTTTAATAAGTTCTCGATTGGCTGACTCTCGTTACACCAGTTTGCGCCCACACCGCTGCACTTCTAAGTTTTTCTTCGCCCGCAAAGCAAAGAAGACATAAGTATACCAGCGCACCTCGGGGCATTGGATCGTAAGTGTTTTACGATTTATTTTATCCTGTAATGCTCACTTTTCTATTTGAGGTTGCGGTTTTATTAAATCTTTTTACGCGGAAATTATCGTTTATTCGTGAGAGAATTTTGTTACATTGAACTCGGGTCGTATAAAACAAACAGGACCGTAATCGTCAGAGTGCAATTGGTGCAAAAACGGAATTTTAAAAAATGCTATAAAACCTAGTTTAAAAATCTTTTCAAAAGAAATCAGCAGTTGAATTCAGTCTGCATTTCTCTTGATTAAAGTTTTCTCTCACATTTATCCATCCACCACCGAACAGCCGCAATTCCATTTTTTTTTTTTTTTCAATTTCCCCCAAACAAGTTTCCACCGAGTGCGCGGAAAAACCGCTCGCTCGTTGCCTCAGTCGCAAATAGAAGTGATTTAAATGAAACGCACTATTGCCAAAGGATCGTTTAGCTCTTTCCCTCGCAGTTCGTTTCATTTTTCAAGCAAAATCCCCGCATCGGCAAGCCGAGGGGAAACAATATAATCTTGCGTAAGAGAGGAAAACAATCGGAATCGAGCACCCGAGGGAGGGGGAAATTACTTGCGCCGTAATGGCACGGATTTTTAAAGAACTAATTGGATGCCGTCCTTTGGACAAGTCAAGGAAGGGGGCAGGATTGCTGAAATTAGCGTCACGAAAGCGCACCGCGGTAGTTACACTTTCGTTTCTTGTGTTACAAGGAGGCCCGAGTTGCGGCGCGTCTTGCTCGTGAGACTCCTGTCGCAACGCTGATTTCTATCTGGATTATAGTCGCTTTTTTTTTTCTTCGGGTATATCCATCTCGGATGGAGAGCCTTTACTTTCTGCCTGGGTTTTGACTACTTTTCGCGGGTTTTGTTTCGATTCAATGTCAGTCGTCGCTCGCGGACGAACTCCCCGAATGATGTCGGAGCTGAGATCTAAGCGCCGAGGAACAATGGATTAATTACAAACGATTTCAAGGGAATTGAATTGGAAAGATTTCTAGATGAAAATCGCGCGATTTTTTAATTATTATTTTAGACGATCGGAACTTGTTTTATTTAATTTTATATTGTAATCAAGTTTTGTTAAAGTCTTGCAAGGCTTCGAAAAAGCGTTAAGTGATAGTTAATTACAGGTAATTACGTGTATAAAAAGTAGATATTAAACTAACCATCTGAATTAGGACTACGAGAGTGGTAGCTTAAAGTGATAGACTTATTGCATAAAATTATCGTAAATTAGATTCGATGGATTAGAAATGAAAACGTTTATGTAAGATATTTATTAAGCGTATATAATTGATGTCTTTAGAAGAATAATTGCAGGATACTTATTATATAAACCTCTCAATACGATGGACTATACGATAAAAATCAATAAGTTTGGAGATTAACTCTCTTAAATGAACTGCATTCGGAGAGAAAATCACCATCTTATACTTTCGCTACGTTCAGAATGAAGCACTTCTAAGAAAAAAGTAATTTCTCACACTTGTAACAAAAAAATGAATTCTATATCTCGGTGACTGATAATCGGCGTTATCTGAACAATTTGAAGCACTGTGAGTTTTTTTCAAACTACTTTCTAACCATTGTTTGAAATGGGTCACAATTTTCTTTTCTAAAAATTACAATTTTTCTTAAGAATTATTATCAACCTTGGCGTTTTCTTTAATTTATTACAGAATCAACGTAAAATCAAGTCGTACATTGAAAAAAAGAATTGTATAGATACTATTGTCAGACGCCAAGGAAGTACTTCAATATCGATATTTTGTAGTATTGGTCAAGTAAAAAAAAATGTCTTCATTTTGAAAGAAATTCAATTTTCAGACAAATTGTTTCTTTTTATGGTCTATTATAATAATTTTAAAGACATTATTTTATAAAATGATCAATACTTATTATTGATCTCTTATTCTGCCATCTTAAGAATAGCAAATCTTTGAAAAATAACTGATTTAAACGCAGTAATATAAAATTTTCTGAATTAACAGAACCGATAAGCGCATCTCATAAACCTTCTAAAAACAAAGCAGCAAACGGAACGGCCTTCGAATTTCAATTTAGCGCCGACGAATCTTTCCAAAAAACCTCACCCACCAAACTCACTTTTAAACAGAAAACCGCGAACTCGTCCAACGAACGGGCGGGCAGGGGGGAGGGAAAAAAAGAAGTAGGGCGCGCGACCCAGAAATCGAAAGGAACGAGTCGCCGAGGCTCAAGGTTCCGAATCGAAGGCGCGGGAGGAGAGAGAGAGAGAGAGAGAGAGAGAGAGAGAGAGAGAGATAGGAGGAGGAGGCATATATCCGCGAAGCGTGATGCCGGGCATTGTGTTATTGCGCCTAGGAGGGCTTTATACGCGCGTTGCTTAAGTAAGCGCGGCTTATTTCCACGCTTTCGTGACTTTCCTCCTCGCGCGAGCGCCGTCTGCGCCGAACGGAGAGCAAAGCGAGCGGACGAAACGACAGGCCCCTATAGACTATCTCCGACTCTTGGGTTAGGGCCTTTTTTAAGGTCAGCTGGTGGCCGGTTTTTCGTTTTCTTTGCTTCTTGGCCGATTAAGAAATTTAGCCTACTTTTATAATTCGGAATAACAGTGAATTAATTATATTATATCTTTTCAGTTGAGTTTTCAATTGTTTTGTAGGGATAATTTAATAGTGACTTTTCTAATCTGAAGCTTAATCGGTTAATTGTATAAAACTAAGCAGCTCTTACGGGAATTCTAAACGAATTATAACGAACGTGTCTTCAGTCCAGTGCTTGTTGAATGAAACTTTAAACGTGTTGCTCAAGTCTGAACTTTATACAGTCGACACTACACAAAACTCACAGTTCCGTTGAAAAAGAAAGCTCTAAACGAATTCAGGCAATACTAACCTGCAGCCAAAGCAAGCGACAGAAGAGAAAAAAAAACTCGAGTGCGGTATTAAAAAGAAATACAGCAGTCTCACTCTCCCGCAAAAGTACAGCCGACTGAGAGGCGCGAGCACGTGTATACGACGTCGCGACGAGAGGGTTGTGCAGAATCCACTGAGAATCCGATTAAAGCGCGACGCGCCGAGACACACGCGCCTCTTTATCCGAAGCCGTACTGCGGACGAGTCGACGTCACGTGCAGCGGATAAACCCGCTTGTGGAACAGGTGTACAAGTGATTCTTGCTGGCCGGTATATCGCGCTCGTCGATTGCCCGGATTGCTGGCTTTATTTGTCAGTTTGCAGAATAGTTCATTTGAGCAATGGATTATTGCAAATAGCTGGCCGATTAATGGGTGCTTGTAATTGCGCAGCGCTAAAGAATTTAGACAATCGATCTGGCTTCTTTCTAATTTAGTTATTTTATTTTTATAGGATCGGGAGTTTTTAGCGTGCCCGTTTTTATGTCCGCGCTCAAGGAGAGACTTGATGCAATTCACACGACCAATGCCTTGCTGTCTGAGTGTAATTATTTTTGAGGCTCAGTTTAGAACTAATTAGGAAAAAGTTTTTGTACGAAAATTCGTTATAAGAATCGCAGTTTTTCAGAAACTGATTCAAAATAGAATTGTACAAGTAAAAAAGTTTACTCCGGCTTTATGTATGTGCTTTTGTCGGAAGCTAGATTTATTCTGCGTGTATACAGAAGCTGCGATGTTCGTAAAAATGTGAAGTTTTCAAATTTTTATTGTTACAAAGCTTTCTCCCGGAGAAAGTGGCGAACATTCCAATTCACTATAAAAATTTGCAATTTGTATTATTCGAGTGTTTACATGCGTGCGTTTAAAAAAAAAAATAGAAAAATATTTGAATTATTATTTTGAATCTACAAAAGCTTTTAAGACGATTAATACAATTCCTAAAGTTTAATTATTGTACAAATTTTTTATTTCGAATCCTCAAAACTCTCACATTGCCAAACAAAAAGAAATTTATTATCTGGATTAATGACTGAAAATTACCGTCATCGATCACTCATCGATTAAACATAAAATGTGCCTCAAAACCATTTATTTATTTAAATATACAATCTAAATCATTATTAAAAACTACTCATTATTTGCAAGGAATTCATATAAATTACAATGAGTTCTGTTTAAATGACTACGCTCCTTAAATTTTTAAACACGTACTACTAACAATCTTATTATAGTATCATTCATCATCCGGGTGTCTAATAAGCTTTTAATCACCGTAGAACCAGCAAATAAAAAAAAAAAAAAAAAAAATAACGACTGGTCTAAAAGTTTTCACTTGCATTATCCCGGCCGGCGATAATTAGAATTAGATAATGGACGTCCCGATTTGGCTCGGCGGCACAAAGTGAAACGTTGTATATTTTTGCGTCTGCAGTGTATTGCACCACGTGAGCAGAAAGATTAGAGAAAGAAGACGTTGCGGCTTATTGTATTTACCCGACGTCTGGGCGCTTGACTTTCATTATTTTCTTTCCGATTCACTTTCCAGAACGGTGCTGCACTTTGGCTTAGTCGATTACTATTTTCGTTTTGCTTCAATCAGACCGTTGAGCAACGAAGAAGACCGGCGTTTCATTTATAACATTTTTTCTTCTCTTAATTGACGGCGCACTCGGAGTGGCTTTCTATAGTGGTAATTTATAGCGCGGGCATATACAATGTTGTAGTCGTTTAGTTTATATAGGTATATCTGTATAAATTCAGTATTTAATTATCTTGTAAAAATAAATCATAACTTTATAGTTTACTACATCGTTGAAGTTGTATTTAAAACAAATCGTTTTCTAAGCCAACTAAAATGAAATATTTATTGAATTTTACTAATGTAAGATAAAGCTATTGCATACATATTTCATAATTATGCTGCAAAAATTTTAATTTAAACGTCAATTTTCTAGCTTATCAAAAAACTCAAAGATCTTTTGCCTTCCACGAACTTTCGCTATTTTTCAAAATTAACGAAAACTTTATTCCTAAAAAGCTCCTCCGAGTTCGCCAAACAAAAAAAAAAACAAAAAAAAATCGAGTTCTCAAGGCTTGTATAAAAGAAAAGCGACTGACCTCGATTTTATTGGCGTAGCTCTCGGCGAGCGCCTCGCTC
Source organism: Ormyrus rosae (assembly GCA_035047165.1). Taxonomy (NCBI): domain Eukaryota; kingdom Metazoa; phylum Arthropoda; class Insecta; order Hymenoptera; family Ormyridae; genus Ormyrus; species Ormyrus rosae. The sequence continues at coordinate 6,970,409 of JAWWML010000062.1, read as the reverse complement.
TGCCTGGTCAGCTCCTGATTCCTCTCGAGGAGGGCCTTGCCGAGCTCGGCGGCGAGGACGAGGTCCCGCTCGCGCTGCCTGAGCAGCTCGATCGGGTCCTCGGTGAGGTCCTCGATCGAGGCGCCCCGCGTCTGCAGGCTCGAGATCATGTCCTCGAGCGCGTACTGGCCCTCGTACGGGGCCTCCTTCCGGGGCAGCATCTCCCTTGCCGCTTCCTAGCTTCGCCTCGGCGTCGGCTCGTTAACTTTCGGGCTGGCACGACGAGTCCGGCGCTCGGAGCGCCTTCAGGCTAAGACTAGCCATCGGCTAGTTTTTCTCGGCCGCTACGACGATGAGCTCTTTTTCCCACTAATCTGGAATAAAAAACGAGTGGAGCTCGAGTTAGCGAGGGGAGGCTTTTTTATTGAGATGGATAATCTAAGAAGAAAATCATTTTGTATTATTAAAATCAGGAGTGGAATTCTGATTTTCTTTTTACTGCGAAAATCGTTACGTTTTCAAGTTTCCACTGGTAACTGTATCATCAAGTTTTGCAGTTTTACATTTCTCTTTTATTGCTCCTACAATACCGTTTATCATGCAGTCGATATTAAAATAAAAAAAAACCGGTAAAAGCGATATACAAATGCCTTTTTCTAAGTTACTCTGATTTTAAAAAAGTGTAATAAAAAGTAAATTCTGCCTCATAAGAATAAGATAGCCGTCTGCGTATCGATCGCTTATGGATATATGCGTGCCCCAATTTGCCGACGTCTGGAAGTGTAACTCGTTTTACTTCACTAATATTTCTGTAGGCGCTGTTCCGCGCGATGTTTTTATGCATTTTAATCCAACAAATATTTTACAAGTAGAAAGTCCAGATAGCAGTGATAAAATTTATTAGGCTCGGCAAATGGTGCAACGAAATGCGATCGCGCCAAATTGCGGCAACTCACTGCGGGATGACTGATTATTGGTATCCTGTACACATGTATTACACAAATGCGAATGATTTCCTGCTACCAGATTTTCCAAAGTCGGTATGCAGTGGATTTTCTATCCCTTTTTGTACGTGCAACGATACGTTTATATAATGCGGAGTGCGATCGGAAATTGTAGGAGGTTGCTTCCAGAGTTCAATAATGTATGAAATTTTAATGATTGAAAAAGAAACTACGTAGAATTTTGAACGTCTTACGCAATTGGTATTTAATTGTTCACGAAATTAAAAAAATAATTGCGAAATGCTTCGTTTGCCGAAGGTTATTACTTTTTTTAAATTGTTTTTATAATCAATTACTCGTTATATATGTATAGATGTGATGTAACTAAATTGTAGTACACGAAAAAGGAACTATTATCGAAAAAGCGAAGTGGCTTGTCAGTCAATATCATTGTAGGTTTTTTGACAGCGAACTATTACTTTAAGTATTTGCTACGCATTGAAAAACTGTCAATAGACTCTTTACGCTTAGACAAATTGCGCAAAAAGCCGAGGGAAAAAGACTGACAGGAGAGTAACGAGGGATTAAAACTTCAGCCGCGCGGCTTTCGTCTGCAGAACCTTTCATCATCGAATCGGATTAAGCGCTCAAAGAGCCATTCTCCGTCTCTTCCCGATACTTTTCCAATTGAAACGGACGAGCTCGAAAGACTGAAAAAAAAAGGTTACGCCTCCAATCTGCAATTCAATTTGCCTATCGCCCGTTTCGTTGCAAAACCTGGAAAATCGGTCACGAAAATCCGCGGCTCCATATGCATCGGGGCGCCCTTCCTTAGGCAATCGCGCTGCGCTCGTCGTAAATATTTATCGACGAAGAGAGCCCCCCCGCTTCTAAATCCGGCGTGTGTGTGTGTGTACTTTATCTCGAGAGTTACCGTGAGATAATGCAACGGCCGCGACACGGCCGAGATAAATTTTGTCTCCGCCTCCCCCGCGCCGCCGCAATCGATGCGGTTGTACAGTTACGTGCCGTGAGAGAGGCGCGGTGTTTCGCGGAGGAGACGAGCGGGGCTAACAACCTCTTCATTTGATTAGAGGCTATACGCCGAGGAAAGCGAGGGAAAAACTTGGCCCTTTCGCGAGTGCGTTGCGCCGAGGCCTAATAGGCGAGAGCTTTTTTACTCGAGTGGGCGGTTTTTTTTTTTTTTTTATTTTTTTAGACGGGAGTTGGCTTAATTGAAGGATGATGACTGCTAATTTAATAAGGTATTCGAAAATAGAAAATTACTCGGAAATTGGAGTGAAATTGCTTTTATATGAAAGTATTTTTAACAGCTTTTAGATTCAATAATTTTATTGGGGCACGTTAATGTTATAAGAACTTGTGTTTATATTCGATTAGTGCGTCAGAAAATTGTACGTCCTTGACATTCTGTTCTCTAGTTAATACGTAATTTTATTTCAGTGAATGTAAAAGAACTTCCTATAATTATTTATCCAAAAAGTTATTGCCATTATACAAGTTTCTTTTAAAGAAATAAAGCATTGGCGATTTACATTGAAAGTAACTAATTTTCAAAGAATACCTAACTCGATTGAAAAACACCAAGGGTTGAGTCTATTACATTATTAGATACAACAGCATTAGGATAAGAGGTTTCGTGTATATCATAGAAATAATCCATCAAAGTCACTGCCGCTAAAAGCCCGTTCATAATACGCCAATGTTTTCAAATTTTCCAGAAACATTTTCAATGCCAACAAAAACCTTACGAATTTCTCCTAAACACACTTACGAGCTTATCGCTACAATCATCTGGAAAAATACAGATAAAAATCTCCAGCTTTCTCTCTGCTTACGTAAAACGAGTCTCGACTTATCGGCAAACAATAAGACCACGAAAAGTTTAATCCTCATCCAAGGATGCATATTTGCTATTCCCACTGATTCCACCTTAAAGCACGATTAATTTCCGTAGGTCTTAGAGTATACCAGCAACGGCAGAGCTGCGCCTCATTTCCCGAAGACAGGAAAACGTGTAAGTTCAATGACAGCAGCCCCGACTGATATCGACGCAGGCCACATCTGTGTCTACACCGAAATCGAGATATGCTTCTCGAATGATTGGTTGCTTCTATAGTATTACTGCTTTCGCTTTTCAGGCGCTGCGACGCTTCGCGGCTCGGAATCGTTACGCTTTACTGATACTGCGAAGGTTGAATTTTGCCCAATCGACAATATTTTCGCGGCGAGAAATTTCAATGAAATCAGATACGCGACCGACTCCTCGGCTAAATAAATGTATAGGAAGTTCGAGGCGACCGCATGGAAAAGCGCAATTTACCTTTCGCTTATCGCGAGGAAGGTGCACGCGCGCGCCTCGGTGACTCATGCAGTCAACAATTTCTGCAGCTCGCGGTGAATTATTATAACAAATTGATGGTATCTGCTGTTTGCGCAGCCGCAGAAAATTACGACGAAGAGCAGAATTTTTGCTTCGGCGAAAAGATGGCGAGCGGATATAAAGTTGCAGGATTTATTTTCGACCGGTGAGTTTTCCGCGGAAAATCCCCAATTAACTTCGCGGGCGCAATTAGCACGGATCATCGTTACTTTTGAAAATCCGACAAACGCCTCGGTTTAATCTCGAGTTCGTTTCGTTGCGCCGACACGTTCTGCTAATCTGCTCTATCGTACCGGCAGGCATGCCGCGTCCCCGAAAACCGCCTCTTCTCCACGTTTTTCCCGCATTGTTCGCGTGTTCCGGAAGGATATAAATTAGCGGACAAAAAGCGTTCGAGTGCGTGCGTGCGCGAGCAACTTTTTTTCTTTTCACCAATTTGCCCTACTTGTCTTTCCAGGTTCTGGTTCTGTTCGGGCGTTCGGAAAAAGATCCTTTCGAAGATCTGCTGTTTAGAGGGTTTGGGAAGCAGGTAGACTGTTTGCGTTGAATTTTAATGATGCATTCTACTTCTGGTTCTTTTCTCTTTTTTTCTTACAGTTATATTGACTGGCTAAGGAAAAGTTTTACTAAAAACTCCGACATATTTATTTAGATTTTACGCAGCTTTATATTTTTATTGCCCTGAACAAAATAAATTTTAATGCTGGTATTAAAAGAATACCGTGGATAAAGCGTATAAAAATTTTATTTGAAAATTGTGAAACCAGCTTGAATCTCGATCTAAGTTTATGTCTTTAATAATATAATATCTAATGGTATTTATGCGTTAAAAAAAACTAATGCAAGAATATCACCACCACAAATGCTTCCATTTAAATTAGAAACTTTTTGTAAAAACTGTGCATTACTTTAACAGCAGGGCTTATCAGTTTAGTGGAAAATTACTTAAAGCACCTGAGTTTTATCACAAGTTTAATAAGTCTACGTGCACCGTGATTACTCTGAAAACGCTGGTATCGCGCGTAAATACAATTTCTCAAGTTGTGCAAATATTTATTCGTAATATATGCGGAAAGTAAACGCTGCTTTAATTAATATTACTTGTTGCGGCACGTAAATGACAATGCTTATAAAATAATTGTTGAAACCTGCCGTACTATCATCAAAAGGGTACTTTCCTTACTCGTCGCCGAATCTAACGTTAGCAGACACTACAAACAACAAGTTTCAAGTTCGATCGCAACGACTTAAACGTGCACTCGGCCGCTTATTAAAGTGTACTTGAACCACACAACCTACCTTGCCACTTTAATCCACTAATGAATCCAGCTAAGCGTCCACTATGTACTCAAGGCGCACAACACAATCTCCCCACCTTCACACGGCGACTGCAGTTGAATTCCCAATCCCCGGGGCTTACCGTCCGATTAACCAGCGTCGATCGATCGGCCGCGCGCCGACTGTCCACGGAGCGCTTTAGCATCGGCTCGCTCGCTAATACGTATCGGGTTCGGGTCTCACCTGCTCGCGGTGGTGGTCACTTGTTGATGCGCGGTGCGCCGATGTGCGTCTCTCAAAAGAGTCGGTAGGTGCCGGCAAATCTGCGATCGCTGCGCAGGAGCTCGCAGAGCAGGGGCAGCTGCAGTCGACGTCGCCGCCTCGAGACCAGGGCGCCGAGGAGCCTCCGGTACCAGGGACGCGCACTGCCGATCGCCACCTTGGCCCGCACACCCTCTCTCTCTTCTCTCTCTCTCTCTCGCACACGCGCTCGCGCTCAAGCCCGAAGAGCTGCCCGAAACGGCCGACGAGCTGCTCCGCCAGGTACTGACTCCTCGCTCTTTCTCCCCGCGCGGCCGCCTGCGCCTGCGCTAGCTCCGTCTCTCTCTCTCTCTCTCTCTCGACTCGACGGCGTGACTCATGCGCAGCTCGGCTGATCGCGGCGAGTGAGAGGCTCATGGTGGCGGCGAGGGAGCGGGAGGGCATATATGCATGCTGCGCCGGTTTGGAGAACGATTCAAGGGGACGTTATTAGGGAAACTATAGACGGCGTTCTCGAGTGCTTGATGTACTAAACATTTATACAACGACTGCCAATTCGGGAGAGCCTCGTCAATATTATAGTTTTTTTATAATGATGTAATTTCAGTTTATGGCCAAGGTCTTTTTATACCCGCGGGAGATGAGCCATCGTCGAGGCATAAAGAATATATTATACACTTTCATGAGGCACGGTTAAAAATATTGCATCAAGTATTAGCTGGGGGATTTTAATTGATAAATTTTTGCTTAGCACGATGACGATGGAATTTTTATATTTTTCTAATGGAACCTTTAATTGAAAAAAAAAATTGTAACTACCGCGCAGCATATTAAAATGAACGATCTGCAAATTGAATTCCTTCTGCAATTGAATTAAAAGAACTGTCAATCGAATTAAAAACGGGGCAGCACACACTCTTCGTAATCGAATTGATCGAATAAAGGGCAACGAAAAACTACTTTCAAAGGCGTCTTCCGAAGCTGTAGAAAAACTTGATAATAAAACGGCCAGTTTTCATTCGTCCGAAACAGAGGCGATACAGCGATCGTCGAGCGAACATCCTGCCTCGGTAAACGCAGCAGAAAGCTCCGACTTACCGCTAAGTGCCGCCCACGCGAAACTCGGACTTCCAGCCTTGTCCCCGAGCGTCTTCGAGTACCGCATTGCGATACACGCACAGGAGTTGTTTGCGCCGCGCGCGAACTCGATCGCGGATCTCGCGTGTCTCCGCGTCACTCGATCGCGCCTGTAAGTGCGTTTACCTATATATAGTACAGCTCTCCCGAGCGTGAATTCGTTATTTCGCGCGCCGGACGGACTGGCGTTTTGGGGCGAGAGTTCCATTGTAATACGTTTAATATGGGCAGCTTCTTGCGGCCCGTTCGAGGAGACCGGCAGCTGGTGCAATTCAACTGGTTGTTGCGGTTTTGATAGTGGGTGCTTGCTTGTGCACGAGCGTATAACAAAGGATCATTAATTCGCCCGTTAAAGGTGTAGTGGATTGTTATCGGTTTCATTATTTTAATTCGAATAGATTAATAGAAAGTTTACTTATTCAATATTTATTTCAAATAACTTCAAATACGTAATTTAAACATTTGAAATCCGGCAAGCAATCGTTCTATAAAAAAAAATGAAATTAATTTCTATTGTAAGATCCTATATTTTTCGGTAGAATCAAAGTAAAATAAACTAAAGTTCATTGCCGCCCTTAAAAATATTCTCAAAGTCAACATTGTCAAAGAGATTCCATTTAATCTAAATGGTTGCAGAAAGCAACCGAAGAATACGTCGTCGACCGCGGTGAGTTAAGCCTACGTCCATCTGCACTCTCGGCCTCCAATGTAAATATTGTCGACCAAAAGTGAAACATTCTGCCTGTTCCTCGATCCGTCGCCTCATTTACAAATGCGCTGTAGGTACGTTCTATATCGTCACGTAAGATCAACAGCTGATTAAGTGACGCGCAAGACGATTGCGTCTCGTCGTCACGTCTCATTTTAAGCATCACTTGCGCATATTAATCAATGAAGAACTTCCTCAATATTTCATTCATACGATGTAATTTTGACATGTAATACGCATGACGCATTTATTCGATATAATCATCTTCATCAGCAATAATTTAAGCATTTAGAGTGCGAGTTTACAACTGTTTTCATTGTTAATCATTTTTGAAATCCTAATAGTGTAATTAATGTAAAAGATATCAACGGCTTTTTTTTGTGGGTTTCAGTTTTAAAATAGTTAAAAAATGCATGTAAACAAATACCAAGTAAACAGAGATTTTGAATAGCCATTCTACTGCAGAGTAGCATAAATCCTTCTGCTACGAAGCGAACTCCTGCTCCTTACTTTTGCCAGCGCGAAACGAGCGAAAAATCTCACGAATGCCCGGCAGCCATCAGAAATAGAATTTCGCGACAAAAGGAGCGTCCTCCGTAGGTGACATAGATGCAGCTCCCATTGTTTATATCCCGGCCTCCATCGAGCTTATTTTCGGCCTCCAGCGTCTCCATGACTACCGAGCGGCCCGAAACTCTTTCTAACGATAAAGCGGCGCTTCGCGACGACTAGGCTGCGGCGGCGGCGGCGGCGGCGGCGGCGGCGGCTACCACGAAATTCCCGAGGCCACTGCTGCGCGATGCGCGCATCAGCTGCACTGGACGGAAATAATCGGCGGGCTTATGCCGCGCGCGCGCGCGCTCCTCCCTCCCAAGCAGCTGTCAGAGAGCACAGCTGTTCGCTCTCTCTCTTTCTCGCCGTCGCTCAAGAGAAAGAGGCACGCGCCGACGACTTTTTTTTCTTCCGACCACCGGAGAGAGGGGATGCCGGAAGAAGGTGTCGATGTCACGGGCTATTGTCGTAATTTCTCTCTAGTGGCAGGAAGCGGCAAGGGTTGAAGGGTCGCGTCGGCGCTGCCAGCGGATTTTTTTCACCAGGTGAGACTCGCTTTGACGGGGCGCGGTAACGGATCGAGCTGCGGGTTAGGAGATTTTTCGAAATCTCTTGGGTTATTTATTGAGCTCCTTGATTGGAGTTTGAAATTCGAAACTCGACCGATATAATATAATTGGAATTCGAAACTCGACCGTTATAATATTGGTTAAAATTAATTTTTAATATTTGGCACAAAATACACTCTTCTGCGATAAACAATTTTTTTATTTTCCAAAATGAACTATACATTATTATAACACGTGAAAATGTAATTTTCTCAAACCAAACAATACCCTCAAAAATGAATCAAGAACACAAACAGCGAAGTAACACCCCCGCAACTGTTGCGCATCTGTCCAGCGGTTCCTCTGCTTCCAGGGCATAAGTTAAAATCGTCCGGCCGTCAAGATGATGACCGGCAGTGATAAACCGGAGCTGGACGAGGTGGAGCTGGACGCCCTGGCCGAGGCGGAGCTCTGCCGGCTGAGGCGCCAGTACCGCATCATGGAGAAGGACCGGGCCACCTACGCCGAGCAGGCCCGCAACCAGATGCGCAACCAGACCTACCTCGTCTCCATGCTCGAGCACGAGAAGGCCGAGCTCGTGCTCGACATCAAGGCGGCCAAGTCGCCCTACAACACCCTGCGCGACGAGCTCATGAGCGCGGAGATGAAGGAGCTGCTCGACAAGCGCGCCGAATTCATCGAGCAGATTCAGAAGGAGCGCGCGCAGATACAGGAGATCGAGGAGCAGATCATCAAGGTCTGCTTTCTTCGTTGCTTATGTTGAAACAAAGATTCTGCTTTTATTACCGAGTATAATATAAAATGCGTATATCTCGCTTTTCGTAAAACCAAAGCCCAATGAGAAAATGTCTTAGCTAGCGAAAGAATGCCACGAGTTGAATCAGAAAGTGCGCTCGGAGCACCAGATAAAGGAGGCGGTGAAGAGGAACGACCGCCAGATCCTGATCCTGGAGAACCGGCTGGAGGTGGCGACCCAGCGCTTCAACGTCCTCGTGAGCGACAACGCGAAGCTCCGCAAGGAGATCGACGACATGCTCAAGGAGCGCGAGAGATTCAACGTTCACTGGGCGAAGCTGAACGGACAGCTCAACTCCGGCAAGCAGATAATCGGCGACCTCATCGAGCAGGCCACCGTCTCGTTCAACCAGCGCGACGAGGAGCTCAACAAAATCAACGCGCTCAAAGACAGGTCCTTGCACTTTTGAACATTTCTTTTTTCTTCTAGTTTAAATGACGTGGACGATGACGTAATTAAAGCGGTCAATGAGGTGATGTTATAATTTACTTGAAATCCACTGAAATTTCGAGGGGCACGTTTCATGGTGTTTTTTTTTTCAACGGTTCGCGTGCATTAACTTCTTTTGAACCGGCGATTTAAGTACGTTACTTGTTCTATTGTGTAAAGACTCCACCGCCCAGACTTACAACGGCAAATACTTTTTGTCTAGGGAAGACAATACTGCTAAAGTAGAGGTCAAATTTAAAAATGCTTGCAATGACCGATCGAACATTTATTTGAGTGAAATGGAGTAGGTAGAAAAGTATTGAGAATACAATTTCACAGTGTTTGAGAATCATTGCATCTAATATTACATTGTGTGGGTAAATAAATATAGTAATATAAAAAAATATAAAATGTAAATAAATTATATTTTACTTTCGTAGCTCATTGAAATATTGGTGCAAGTTATTTATTTACTTTTTAAAATATAAACTTTAACTCTTGTTTAAAGCATTGCCATGTTTTGGACAAATTATTGTTTTAACAACATCGTGAAACAAAAGATCGATGACTCATTAACGCCACGAAGAATGCAACAACGAAACAAAGCAGCGCTTTAATAAGCACAAGTCTTGATAAAACAATTTTTCTTCTTTTATCTAAAAATGTTGATGAAATTTTCAGGGGCATGAGAGACTTGAAAATTCACACGTCGGAAATGTGCGAGATGCATCGCACCATAGATAACGAGATGAAGCTACAAGAATTCCTCGGCGTAAAGGGTCAATATCGGCAGATGCACGATCTCAATGCCAAAGTAATGGCCGAAAAGCTGAAGAAGCGCGAGGAGATGCGAAACAAAATTGCAATTTTCAACGAGATTCTGGCACTCGTCAAAGAGTTCACGAGTAATTATTCGACTGACATTCTAAATAAAACACAATTGCATCCTTCCAAATGTAAACAAACGTATACTTATTTTACAGAGGAGGAGGAAATCTCCAAGATCACCGTGCAATTTTTGAAGCAGGAGGAGGAGAACTTCGCTCTCTTCGGCTACGTCAATGAATTAAACGAGGAACTCGAAGGACTTCAGACTCGCGTGGTTGAGCTCCGACAAGCTATCGACGAGGCTCGGGCGCTAAATGTTCTGCGGGGTCAGAAGCAGGTCGAAACTCTAGAGGCCATTACTCGCCAGCTCAGGGAGCACGTGAAGAAAGCGGAAGCCGCGCAGTCTCAGCTCAACGAGGTCCTTATTTTCCCTTTTTGCGCTTTTTTTCACTCTCGCTTTACTTTTTGAAGTAACGTTTGTGTAATATACGCAAAAGTTACTTACACTTTTGTGTAATGTAGGATGGCAAGTCAAAAACAAAACTTTAAGGGGACGAGTTCAAAATTTAAACTTGAGCGTTCACGCTTCCCAAGTGTATTAAGTATTATTCTATAAACATTCAAAATGCCGTTCTAAAAGCTACGATTTAAACTAATTAATGCTTTTAAAAATGCGGGAAACGGAAGTGGAAAAATCGTATTATACGATTTTTAAACCGTAAAACATAAAAATTACGAGACATTTTTAAAATATTCGCGATAGATAAGATAAAAAAACTTTTCTTAGATTTTCCTTAAATTTTCTACTTTAGTTGCGAAAAAGTTGCACTAATAGCCGTGCACCGTGTAACTGCTTCTACCTAAATTATTGCTTTCCAACTCCAAGAGATTGTAATGAAGCTAAATGAAATAAAGAGTAATACATTATACATTCTCTTGAGTTAGGCTATTATCTGCACGAATTCATTTTTGCCAAGCATTTTAAGCGTTTCGAGCGTTTAATATTTAATATCTATTTATTTTTTCAAATAATATTTTATTTTAAAAATCGAATCAGCGATGCAAAATTACGTCACCTGCAATAACGTAAAAGCATTCTGTAGGGCATTCGGAGCCGAAATTTTAACAGCCCTCTCATTGTTAGCGGGCCGCCCTACAAGGAATAGAAAAAGAATAATGAAGTGAAAGAAACATCACTTCTGAGAGCGGCATAAGAAGCGTCTGCCTCTCCGAGGTCAACATCTGCGCCTAGCGGGAAGATAATCCCTAGCTATAAAGTATTAGAAAGACGCTCTTTATGCCAGTAATTCATAATGCGCTGCACTTTTTGACTTTATAATTTTCCCTCTTGTCAGACCTTTGAATTTTCCGAAAAACTTTAAATAAACGTATTATAAAAGTCTTTATAATCGGACAAATATGTAGAACGAAGTAGCAGCTCTTAAAGATCGAACTGAATACTAAAATGTCCCTTTGCAAACGATAACTTGAACGTTTTTATTCCCAACGGTCATATTAAAGGGTGATAATCGAATTTCCCTTCGAACAGAGCGAAGAGGTGCTGGAGAAGATGCTGGAGGGCATCCAGGTGCTATTCGACGGCCTCCACTGCGACGACTCCCCGCTGATGGAGCTCCTGGGCGACAAGCCCCGCGTCTCGATGAACAACGTGATGCTCTACCTGAACATAATCGAGAAGCGCATCTGCGAGATGCTGAACAAGATGCACTGGGTCGATCGGCAGTCGAAGCTCGAGGTTCTGCGCATCGACGAGGAGAAGAAGCAGAAGCTCGTCGTGCCGACGATCTCGGCGATCGGGCCCGTCGTACCCTGTCCCCTGTAAGTATCTCGCTCCCTCTTCCTGTCCTCTCCTTCCTGGCTCTCTCGTTACAGCCGCGCATCCGATACGCTCCGCGCGACGCCGGAAGCACTTGGCTGCGCACGGAGCCGCGTCCTTTTTACTTCAATTGCTCCGTGCCAGACCCTTTACTTGCTTCTTCTCTCGTTCGAGGGAAGCGAATTTTATGAAAAAAAATATACAGCCGTGTTCGCAGTGCTGTTCATTATGTTTGTACGATTCGTCGTCGGGGAAGAGGAGAAAAGTCGTTTTTTTTCTTTTAAATATTATTTATAATGAGCTTAGGGTATTTTTATCAGAAAGTAGTAATCAGCTTTTTATTAAGTGATTGATTTTTACTAATCAAATAGCATAGGGTGTCTTAATAAAACTACTTATAATTTTAGGCATTAAGTATTTATGTTTATTCCTGTAAAATATGTTATAGTCAACAGATAATAATTAACTGCTCACGAGAAGTGGCTAATTCTTTGTCTAAAGAATGTATTTGCTTTGCGAAATTCTTGTGTTTACATGCACGTAATTCTTGCTATTAAAGATGCGCTGAAAAAGAGGAGATGCAAAACGTAAAGGAAGGTTTAGAAATAGCGCTCACGAAGAAAGAAGTAAAAGCCCGGTTACTTAAGAGGCTCGAACACGATCACGAACAACTATTGCACAGCGTATCCGCGTGTCACTTGCCTGCTGCGCGAAAAATCATTCAAAAACGCTTCCAGTGATTCTGGTATTTTGGCTGTCAAGTATAATAGTATTACTTTTGTTAAACTGTCCAGTGTGATTAAAAGAATAATGGAATGTGAAATTGTTATCGATGATTGTAAATATAATATTATAATAAAACTTGAAAATATTACTTTGATGGGTATTATCATTTCCCCGAAAATAAAATGCGCATGAATATGTAACACGAAGTATCATATTCAAAGTTTATAATAATCAACGATCGAAAATAAAACTAATAAATAAAGTCAGAAAATCTTCATGTTACTCGGAGACTTTATTCAGAATTTTCAGCTCTCGCAAAGTAGAATCCATGAAATTCGAAGGATCGAAGACTCGCTCGGCAAGACTTTTTTGGTAATCAGGTGCGCTTGTAGCTGATGGTGCTCTGGGCGCTGTGCAAGCTGCTCCGGTAGCTGGTCCTTGACTCGACGCCGACGGAGGTGGTGTCGGGCTTGGCCTGCTCGATCCTCGCGGCGACGGCGACGTTCCTCTTCTCGCGCTCCTCCTTCTCCGCCTTGTGCTTCGCCGCCTTGACGATCTTGCCGAGGCCCTGGATCGTCCGCTTGACGTGCACCAGCTGCTGCTCCAGCTCCTCCTTCTTCGCCTCGACCGGCAACTCCTTGCGTCGGCAGATCTCCTGGTACAGGTTCCAAATGCACGAGTGAACCTGCCAACGGTGGGGGGGAGGGAGCGTTAAGTTTCTGTTTTTCTGCTTTTTCAATCTTTGCCTTTCATCAATGCCTAATTTTAATAGTTATTGTAGTAATACGCATTTGTTGTATCAACAGTTTTTCTATTTCATAGAACAATCATCATTGCAATGCAATATTTACTCTGATTAAGCAGTTAAAATATCAATCACCGTTTGAAAATCGTGCTACCTTTTCAACAACTGACATAACAATAAAACTTTGTCTTATAATTGAATTGATGAGACTATCAGCTCGCGCAAGCATAAATTTCTGCGACAAAAGCGGACGAAGCGCTCGTGACTCATTTTTCAAAGTAACGGGTGTTTGACTTCGTAATGACCTGAATCGAAACTATTATTCCAGAATCGCGAGCGCGCACAATAGACGAGTAATTTTCACATCTCAAACTTTGTTTACCCTCGGGAACGGCTCTGTCATTCCTATTAGTGCAGTGCCAAAATTGTGCAAAAAGTACAAAGCAATTCCGTTGCAACGTAATATATATATACCAGTAGAAAACGGAACTTCGATCAGAAGTATTCGATTTTTACATAATTATTCGCACTTTAAAAAGCTTTAAAGGTTAATGTAATGTTCTAGGGATGTAGATCGAAAGAAAAAACAGTTGAACCAGTGATGCCGCTGGAAAAATTGCGTCTAGGGTCCCCAAATTATTTTATTCGGTCATCTGCTCCAAGTTGCAAACTTCAGAGTGAAATAACGTAGGGTATAGATATACTTCACCGAATGAAATAATTTGGGGACCCTAGACGCAATTTTTCCAGCGGCATCACTGAGTTGAACCTGCGTCTCGTGAAGTTCCTTGCGCGAAGTGACGTCCTTGATACGGGCCACCACCATTTCCCAGTGCAGGGCCTTTGCGCGGGCGCGTTCGTGTCTGCTTTGAAGCTGCGCCAATCGGCTGTTCAGGTCTATCAATATCTGCGATTTCTCTTCCGTCATTTTGTGCTGTTGAATTTTATTAAAAAATTATCGAACGACACCGTCATTTGAAATCTTTTCTTTTTAATCAAGTGTACAAGTAAATTTAATACCAGTTGGGCACTGGTGTCCTCCAGCTTTTTCAGATTGTTGTCTTGATTTTCTAACAAGGCCGATCGCGCGGCAATTAAGGTCTCAAATCGGTTGAAAATTTCGGCGATAGATTGGAATTCGTGGGTCTCAAGCATGCTTTCTAAATACTTTTGAAAAGGCTGATATGCCTTTACGTAGCCGAGCATTTTGTCGCGCACTTTTTCCATGTACTCCAAACTATTCTTCAATTCTGAGATCTAAACATGAAAGAGGTCGTATAGTAATTATATATTTCGGTAGTGAGTTACATTTATCAAAAGGATTTTTTATGGCTGTATATAAAATGACAAAATTTAAAAAATCCTTGTTCAAAGTCATTATTAATCGACGATAGCCGTTATTTATCCAATAATCCTTAACTACCCTTAAATACCGATCAGTATAACGTATAATTGCAATTGCACAGTACCTCAGCAATGCGAATATTCTGCCTCTCTTTTTCATCCTTGATCTTGCGGTAGCCGCGGTCGCGCTTTTCGCGATTCTCACGCACAAAGTCCTCGAACGTGAGGAAGGAGCGTCTCAGCAAGTTTTGTTTGTCGCGCAAGTCCTTCCATTGCTTGTCGGCGAGTTCGCGGCCGTTCTTGTACTCTTTCCGCTTTTGCAGTAGGTCCTCGTCGGCCGTTTTCATTTCCCGGTACAGTCGCATCAGGTCGATTATCGGTTCGCCCTTTATTACGTCCCATTCTGCGTAGAATCTGAGGGAAAAGTGAACAGAGTGTCGTTCTGTTTACAAGAATATTTAATCACAAGAATTGGTGAAAATTGGTTGCAATTTGATTCTTCGACATTTCGTCGTCGAAGAAATTAATGTATTTACAACAATTCTTACAATAATAAATCAAAACTGATTGATTAGAAATGCTCCAAATTGTTATTAGTTAAAGTATTTGTACACTTGCAAACTTTAATATAGTTATATAATATATCATAGTTCGTGCAAATTGACACTCGAGCAGAAGGCAAGGATGTTAAGTATATATATCATTATGTACGCACTTGTATTTAAACTATTTTTGTGTAAAAAATTAATTTTATTATTATAAATAAGTTACTACTCATTCATTGATTTTGTTAATTTTATTAACATTTAAAAAAGAATAATAAATCGGCAGATTTAAATGTGAAATATAATATAGTTTAATAAATATTTTCTCTTGTGAATTTGTTCTCTCCTGTACCTATATATACATTACATACTATTGAAATTCAGTAAAATTTGGGAATTCTAAATTTGAAGATTATGCCACCGGTCTAACGTACCATCCCCAATTCGCCATACTAAAAAATCCCCTAGTTTTTTAAGCCCTGCAACTTCAATTCGATTTAGTACTATCCTTCATCCTTAAGTTGGCAGCTCTTTACGGCGCTAAATCGCGAGATTCAAGTGGTAGTCTTCGCGTGTTTTTCGCAGTACTCGTAGCACGCGTATCATTATTCTTTGTCTGAAATCGGCAAGCACCGGCACATTCATTCCGGGAAATTTCGCGCCGCGCGAACAATGAACACTTCAGATACGTTGAGTCAGCCAGAGGCATCCCTGTGTGCCCCGCATTCGGAAATCAGCAAAGCCGAGAGTGTCACGATGGAACAGGAGCACGAGGCCGAGATACTTAGCAGTCAAGATAATAGCGATAGTTGTTGTGTTGTTACTGATGTACAACCTGACACCAATGGGAACAATTCCTCGGCTAAAGTTAGTCTTCGCGGGATGAAACGGCCCGGTGAGTATCTTTTATGATTTTTTTTTCTAATAGATTTCGGCATTTAGAAATAATTATATATATTTATTTTTTCATTATATTACCTAAAAGATTAGTTCTTTTTTTAATTTATTCGTGTAAAAAACGTTAACACACGCTATTATTCTTATTATTCTTATAAAACTATACACTGAATGTAAACAAATCGTTCCCTGAATAAACAATAATTGTTTTCCAAAAATTATTTTTTTTTTATTTCGTAAATTAGGTATATGCTTCAAATATTATAAATTTTGTCCTTTCTATATAAGTAATATTCCATAATAGAACTCTCAACCTTTTTTTAATATTTTCTAAAAATACATAAACTTTCAGCAAGTTCTTATTCTGATGATGAAGAAGCAAGTCTATCCAAGTATAAAAAATTAAGTACTGAGCAGAAAATTATTGAAGGACATATTTCATTAGATTCTTCTCTTTGTAAGTTTATTAAATATTTAATTTCTGTATTTAACTAATTAAAATGTAGCATTTGTTAAATTTACTTGCATCAATTATTATATAGATTCTGATCAATTATTACTAATGTACATTAAATTTTATTTTATTAGCAACAGATGAAATATCAGATGACTCAAGTGTTGGAAATTTAAATCAGATAAAAAAATCCATACGAAATGATGAAAGTACATCTGAAAATTCTAGTTCATCTGATGGTGAGTTTTTTAATTAAATTTGTATAAATATATTTAATAATTTAATGATTAATTCTTAATTAGATAAAAGATTCTAATAATGTACATTCAAATAATCATATTAAATTACAAAACAATTAAATATTGTTAAAAACTGAATTATAATCTCATAATTAAATTTTAAAACCTTACTTTTTTTAATTAGTAGTTGCAATTTACATGTATATTTTGTTTAGGTTCTGTTGAAATTTCACTGCAGGATAAGACACTCAATGATGATGATTTATCAAAAGAAAATAGAAATCCTAATGAAGCTATAGAAAGTAAATTGCATGTGATATATTGTTGTTAAATTTAGTTTATAATAATAGTATACTATCTCATTCTTGATTATTTTTTAGAATATGTTTTACCTGCAACTGTATCTAATAGCCAATTAATAATCCATACATCACAATTTTCGCTTGATACAAATTTGGGTATAAAATTTATGCATTTAAAAATTTCATGTGAAATATCATTTTATAATGTTTATAATAATTATACTTAATAAAATTTATTATTTTTAGGAGAATTAAATACACAAAAATATACTGGAAATAATGGAAATGATTCAAACACAAGTGTATTAGATGAATCAACAAGTAGTAAGATTCAGATTACCTTTTATTAATTTTTCTAAGGAATGATCCATGAATTTCTTTAATTACATTTAAATTTCCAAAGTTTCAGATATTGATATACAAAAGATAAACACAGGAGAAATTAATGAATCAAATTCTTTTGCCAATAAAACTCCTGAATTAAATTTTGTAAATGAAGTCATTCCATCAGGTATAGTATTACTAAAACTTTAATCAACCGAACTTTTATTATTATATGAGTGATAAAGGAACGGTCCATGAATTTCTTTAATTACATTTAAATTTCCAAAGTTTCAGATATTGATACACAAAAGCTAAACACAGAAAAAATAAATGAATCAAATTCTTTTGCCAATAAAACTCCTAAATTAAATTTTGTAAATGAAATCATTCCATCAGGTATAATATTACTAAAACTTTAGTCAACTGAACTTTTATTATTATATGAATAATAATTTACTTTATATTAAGTTGTAGGACTTTCAAGTGAAACCAGAACCAACGGTAACCGTCCATATTTCACCGTAAAACGATTTAATCAGAAAAAAATTTGTTATTAAAAATTTTTTTAAATCAATTTTTTTTAGTTTTTATTAATATTAATATTAATTTAAATTAATTTATTAACCAAAAAATTTTTATTCAAAATTTTTTTTTTAGGTGATGGAAACGAAACTGACATACAAAATATCCAAAATATGATATTATCTTCTGAAGTAGTAGTTTCAACACAAGATTCTGGTTTACTATTTCTATATTTAATATTTCTTTTTCAAATATTACGTAAATAATTAAAAAAAATTGTTTTTATTTGCAGATAAAAATACAGCTTTTGTTTTACAAAATGCTGACTCAGATCGAATGCATTGTAAAGATATTCCTCAAATTTCAATTCCAGGTGAAATTCAATTTTTTTTTAATATAAACTTTATACTTTTAATTGACTAATTAAATTTTTTTTATTTTTTATATTTCAGATGATGTTGAAGAAAATAATACAGTTGAACTAAACAGAGCCACTTCTGGTAAGTTTTAATAAGTTCTGTTATTTTATTATAAATTAAAAACTGCAAACTTATAAATCTAAATAGTTTCAGATTTAAATTTAGCCCAATTAATATTGAGCCTAAAAGAAGACATTCAAGACTTGACCAAAAAAGTTGAAAAGCAGGAAAATATTTTAGCAACTGTTGTTCATGCTAATGAAATTAATTTAGCACCTTTATTTGCACAAAGTTTTCCTGAAAAATATAATCTAAAATTGCCATTCTCTACGATAGAAGAATTTGATAAGTTTAATCAGGATCTTGTTAGGGATAGAAAATTCTGTAACGAATTTGTAAGTTTTAATTTACAAGCGAGTTAACTGCATGATAAAATAATGAAATATTGATTTTTAGATAACAAGCTTATGTTCATTCATTGATAATAATGTACCATTTACAAAAAATATTTTGACAATGCTAAGAAAATACATGTCAAAAGATTTAGCAATGTTATACACTGCTTCCAAATCAACTGGTAGCAAAATGGTATTAAAAGATACTTTGTTTTGTAAATGTCTATTGCGTAAGTTTTAAAACATTCATCATTTAGATTAAAATATGAACATATATAATAAGCGAATTTTTATTTGCAGAGGCAACTAAATTAACGATAAGGAATGGATTGTTACCCTTAGAACATGAAAAAGCCTTTCTTAAAAGTTTGGGAATAGTTGTAAGTGGAGCTAGAAATTGGCCAACTCAAGAAGAAGAGAAAAAACATATTTTTCAGTTATAATTTTAAAAAAGTATGTCATAAATGATTTATGATTAATCATAAATAATTTAGTATTTTTATCATTTTTTTGTTACTAGTTTTATAATAATGGCTTATTAAGACTTAAGGCTATAAGGTATTTATTTTTTTAATTAAAAAGTTTGTAAATTCTTTGAATGTCCTTTTTTAACTTACTGTTTTAATAAATAGATTATATTTAATAAACTATTATTAAAATTGAATGTTTAATTAAATGCGAATTCTGCAGCAATTTTTAATATTAACATTTACACTTCTCTACCAGAAAATAAAATCTTTACAGGTATCAACGTAATATTATTTTATATGTAATTAAATTTAATAAAAATTTGTTTTGTTTAAAGAAATATAAATGTATGTTTTTTATGTTTTATTACCTATAGAAGTTAAAATAAATTTAAAAATGAAAATAAGTATTGTTGATTTAATCTTTATTCATTTAAAATTTAAAAAAAAGATACCCTTGCGATCATTTGATACTTTAGTCGATAGGAAAAAAACGAAATAATTAGCTCTAAAACGTACTTTACAGCTGTTTGCTCGTCAATCTTGGATTGAAAGTAATGTGCTATTGCTTTGTTGCTATCTCCGGCAATTGGCGGTCTCTTTTTAAATGGAGCTTTACTTTTACTTATTGGTGCCATTTTCGCGAAAGAACAGAAATTATTTTGATCCTTGCAGCAAAAACTCGCTCAAGAAATCTTCGATCAAACAAACCCTTTAAAATCCCAGTCTAACCTAACTTCGCACCTCAAAAGTTCCCACGATTCTAGGGACTTTACTCTCGCCCTGCCGTACGCAGCTTTTTGCTAGAAAGGATCGAAGAAAGAGAGGGAGCAAGATTTGGAAAATGGCTTCTTGCAGGGGTTTGCGAAAGCTCTCCCCGAAACGTCAAGTCGATGTCTGAAGTTCTAAACCCGCGCAGCTCGAGTGTGTAAATATCGGCGCAAGTAGGTAGGGGTGCTTTCATCCTTCTTTTCGCAGCATATGCGCACTGTAGCCGCAAGTACTCACACAGCCGCGCAAGCGCCGTGTATGTAGACTGGCGTACGTGACTCCGGCGAGTCTATCGCCTCGGTGTTGGTGTCTGCGAGAGAGCTGAGTTCAGGCGCTGCCTCAAGAGTGTAGTCTGGCGCGGTAGCCGAGCTTGTGTAGATCGATGAGTATCCGGTAATACGCCAGCGACGGCGTGTCCGCAATGGCCGACGAGGCCGCAGCAGCACCTCAGCCGCAAAGGCGAAAATTGGTAAACAAATCGGCTGAGCCGCCGTCCTCTCCTACTACCTCTCTTCTCGATTACATTCCCTCCCTTGCAATGTCTCGAGGTACCTTTGAGTTGGCCTTTTCCAACCCGAAGATTCGGCGAAAGGGCTGCCGAGCGTGGGTGCAAACTACTTTTTGTCGAAAATTCTGATCCTCTGACTCTAGGTTTTCTTTTTGTTTGTTTTTCCTTGTGCCCTTCAAATCTGCCCTCAGTAAAAAATGTACGTTCCGGTTATTTGTTTCTCCGGAAAGGTTTTATGTGAATTTCGAATGGACTATTTACGCTTTTCGTAGAGAATTTTGAATTTATTTTAATTTTCAAAAGTTGCTGAGTTTTTTTGTAAAAATTAAGTATTAAAACTACAATTGAATTTAATAGTTGATGAAATAATGTTCAAAATTTTGTTATAAAAACGTTGAAAACTTACATTAGTTAATGAATATTTTAATTGTTTTTAAAAACAAGAATAGATTCATTAGTTAAGTTTTAATTCATAATTTACTAATACCTTAAGTAAATGCAATGAATTATTTTTAATAAAAAACTGAATATAAATAATTTTTAATCTCTATGTTTACAAATGTAGCAAGTACTACCAACTGATATAACATAATGCATGTTCATCAATGAATTTCTTTGAAATAGATTGATTCATATTTAATACGTTTATTTTTTAGTTAATTTAAAGAATAATAAAAATTGCATGAAAAATATCAATTTTTTATTATAAAATTTTTTTTATAGAAGTAAAAAGTATTTACTTAATTTATTTTATAATTTAATTTGATTTGTGTAGAGAGAAAGAACAAGAAAGTTTTATACAGATGACTGGGCCTTTGGCGATGAAGATTTTGAAGGAAGAAGAGGCTTTCAATTGGAAGAAAAGATTGAAAGTGAAAAATATAATCTTAATAATTTTAATGGCTTATTTCGTGAAATGTCTGGTTCTGAACTCACTGTAGGATACTTCCAAAAGCATGGATTTAATATACCAATTTTAATTAAAGAAAAAAGTGGACTTGGTATAAGAGTACCTAGTACAAACTTCACAGTTAATGATGTTCGAACATGTGTTGGTAAGTTTTTAAGTGCTATGTAAAATTTAGTTTACCTTTGTATAATTAAAAAAATTCAACATTTATTTTTATGTTTTATAGGTTCAAAAAGAATTCTTGATGTTATGGATGTCAATACCCAGAAAAACGAAGATATGACAATGAAAGAGTGGCAAAAATATTATGAAGATGAAAATAAAAATCGGTTATTAAATGTAATTTCACTGGAATTTAGCCACACTAAGTTAGAGAATTATGTTCAATCTCCTTCAATTGTAAGGCAAGTTGATTGGGTTGATGTTGTCTGGCCAAAACATCTTAAAGAACAACAAGTTGAAGCAACCAATCTCTTGGAAGACATGATGTATCCAAAAGTACAGAAGTATTGTCTTATGTCTGTGAAAGGCTGTTATACAGACTTTCATGTTGATTTTGGTGGCACAAGTGTTTGGTATCATATTCTTAAAGGTGGAAAAATTTTCTGGCTTATACCACCTACCGAAAAGAATTTATCCCGATATCAAGAATGGGTTCTGAGTGGCAAACAGTCTGATGTATTCTTTGGAGATATGGTGGATAAGTGTGGTCGAATAACATTAACTGCTGGAATGACAATGTTTATTCCAACAGGATGGATACATGCAGTATATACACCCCAAGACTCACTTGTATTTGGTGGAAATTTTTTACATAGCTTTGGAATTGATAAGCAACTTAGAGTAGCACAAGTAGAAGAACAAACAAAAGTACCCCACAAGTTTCGGTATCCGTTTTTTACTGAAATGCTTTGGTAAGATTAATAAATATTTGATTTGTATTGACACTTGCACTTTGCTAAAGGAAAGTGTTTGTAAGAAATTTGATCTGAAAAAACTCTCAATTACAAAGAGTACAGAAAAATATTTTAAAAATAAAATATTCAAATTTAATCACTAAGTTGGTGGGAATTTTGAAAAAAATGCTGTTAAAGTTCACAATAATAAGACAAAAAATTTACATTACTTGCAAGAAACTAAATATCAAGGGTAATTATCCAAATACCGATATAGATATTGTCCATCTCAAATTGTAAATTTTGACCACATTTTTCGCAACTTTTTAACCACCTAATTAAAAGTAATTTTTTTTAAATTCAGTTTTTTTTTTTGTTATCATGGAAAAAGTTTAAAAAAGTTTTCTTTAGTCAAATTTCTTGTGTCTTCACTGGAATTTTTCTTTAATTTTTCATATTTTCATAAAAAGTTCTAAAAAATTACATTTATTCTTTAGGTATGTTTTAGAAAGATATGTTCACGTTTTATTGGGAAGAAGTCACTTAGACATTTCTGAAACCCAAAGTCATCACGCTGTTCCTCAAAATTTGAAGCATGTCCACTTAACACCTCTTGAACTTCATGGATTAAAATCTATAGTTATGTATTTACATTCTCTTCCATCAACAAAAAAAAATGTTCCTGAATTAATTAGAGATCCAGTAGCATTAATTCACGATGTTCGCTGCCTGGTTGAACAACACAGGTTAGATAATTCAGAATTAGCTGTAACTGGAACACCAGTTCTACCTCCTCCTCCAGTTTTAACGATAACTGAAAGAGAGAAACTAAGCATAACAAGGAAAAAATTCAACAGACCTCCATTGCAAGAAAGGCCTGATGGAAAACCATCCGGTCCTCGAAGACGCAGAACTCGATGTAAAAAATGCGAGGCTTGTACAAGAACAGATTGTGGAGAGTGTGTTTACTGTCATGATATGGTGAAGTTTGGAGGTAGTGGACGCGCTAAACAGACTTGTATGATGCGGCAATGCTTAAGACCTATGCTTCCTGTGACTGCTGCATGTAAATTTTGCAATTTAGATGGTTGGGGTCAGCCACCAGCTCCTTTAATGGGAAAACAAGCCCCAGCAGTACCTTCGAGTTTAATGGAATGTTCAATTTGTTACGATATCGTACATCCACAGTGTACTGGACGGAGTCTTCAAGGTGTTACTGTCAGTGATGATCTACCTAACAGTTGGGAATGTTTTGAATGCTGTGAAAGTGGGAGGAATTTAGAATCAAAACCAAGGATACCCAAGGCAAGATCGAGAAAATTTTCTTTATCGAATGCTGCTTCTTCTTTAAATGCTACAGATTCTGAGAAAGCAACAACGCCTATCAAGAAATTAAGGCCTGATATAAGCGAGGTATACAGTTTATTTTTTTTGGAGTGATTAAAAAACTCATAAATAAAAGCATTGTTTAAGTAATTTGTTTTAATTATTATTGTAGAGTTGGAATGATCAAGAAGTAGCAGAGGGTCATCAGAAAGCCATTTCTCCAAGTCAGTTAACGTCAGTTCAAATAGTGAATAGGAATAATGTTACAAATATAAAAAAGCAATTTGTAACTGCACATCCTGTTCAGGCAGCTCCCATTCACAGATCAAATGATTTTTATGAAAAACCGTATATTTATAATAAAAAAGCCATTTTATCAGTGTTTCGATATTTAACTCCAAAGGAACTTGTGACTTGCGCCCGTGTTTGTAGGACTTGGGCACGATATAGTCTAGATCCTAGTTTGTGGAGGGTAATTGATTTATCACACAGTGTATTATCTGCTTCACACCTGTCTGGTATTGTACATCGACAACCAGAAACATTGATACTCGATTGGACAAATATAGCTAAATTACAGTTGGCTTGGCTACTTAGTCGGTTGTCTCAAGTTCGAACTTTATCTCTTCAAGGTTGTAATTGGATTGGAGTTTGTGCTTTAAATGCCTATGCTTGTCCACCTTTAGTAGAATTGGATTTAAGTTTTGTTTCTGGTAATGTACAAATTTTTAAAGTAAATTTATCTAGTTTTTTTAATGCATACATAAAACTAAAAAAAAAACAAAAAAATTAAAGCTTAAATAAATACATTTTTTAATTTAGAAAATGCTACCTGTTCCAGGGTTCAATGATTCAAGTCTCAGAGAAATACTCAGCCCTCCTAGTGATTCCAGACCTGGCCTAATTGACAAAACATCGCGACTTAAGAATTTAAAAAGTCTGTCTCTTAGTGGTTGTGATATATCCGATGTTGCGCTTCGATATATTGCTCAACACTTCGTATGTATCGAGAGTCTTAACTTGTCTTCGTGTAGCAGAATAACTGATGCTGGAGTAGCACAAATAACAACACCACCAGCGTCCATAATAACAACGCTCGTTTCTTTAAACCTCTCTCATTGTAGACTTTTAACTGAAGTTAGTTTAGACTATCTTCAAAAGTGTAAAGCTCTGAAATATTTAGATTTAAGAAACACAACGCAAATATCCACGCAAAAAGTTGACAATTTCACAACTACAAGCCGTGTCAACTCGCTTTTTGTAGATGTAGAAGTCATACACAGTAACAGTAGACAAGAAATGACGTGAGAAACAGACTCTTAAAATACCTGATAAATACTTGTATATGAGCAGCTATGAAAAATTGCTGAATGAGAGAGTAAAAAAGACAAAGTGTCATCAGATGATATTGTGCAAATAAACACTGCGAATTTGTAGGAATTTTAAATAGAATTCGTAGAAATTTTATTGCACTATGTGACATTAACTACACACATACACACATTACAATTTAGTTTTACTTGGGGTGCAAGAAATTATTTAGAACAAATTTGATCAGAACGTATTAACTTATTATGACAGATTTGTTCTTGTTTAAAAGTAAAAGACGGGTTCCGTTAATGTGATTGGCAACTTAGATTTTAAAATGAGTTTTAAAACTGAGTTACATGTAATAATAGTTCCTAATAATATAAAAAAATTTATAATTGCGCAATTTTTGTTTAGCATCCTAAGTAAACTAAGCGAGATCGATAACAAAAAAATTTTAGTGATTGACATGTAAAAATAACAGTATACTAAAGTTTACTTTGACTTATATCAAAGATTGATATGAAGATTCTTTTTGATCTTTCAATTTAAAAAATCGTTTCAATATTTTTTTATAAAATTGTTAAAGCAAAAAAATTATTTATTTAATGTGAGAAATTAAGTATTGTAAAAATGCAGCGTTACAACAGAAATAAATTAGAAAGGTAAATCACTGTATAACAAAATGAAAAAACATGAATAGCAGAAACGTGCAATTTTTTTATACAGAAGAATGTTTTTTTCTTTTCGCCTATTTATGTACGTGACTGCTAATATCATGTAAAATAAAGTCGTCCAAGATATTCCAAAACTAATAAATTATCAATCGAAATAAAAGTAAAAATGCACAGATATAAATAAATAATTTAAATCAACAAGAAAAATAAAAAAGCAATAAATTTTCATCTTGGAAGGCATTATTTTTACTAGACTGTATTAATAGAAAATACTAATTTTCATATTACTTTATTAATATCGTGTAATTGTTAAAATGTAGTATACATTAGCTTATTACCGTGATGCTCTTTTTTAATGTGTAAAATTTTTCGACATATTGTTTGTAATATATTTAGAATTAAGATATCATGATACTAAAAGTAACAGCAGTATTTTCTTTAAGTTAACATTCTTTTAATTATTAACTATACTAAAACTGGAAATTACCAAGGTTCGTGTAACATAAATTTTTTGCAAAAATTACAGATATTGCTTATTAAATTAAATATATTTCATGCATGATGATAAAAAATGAATTTCCATAATTTATAATTAATATTTACATTTTTACATTTATTTATAGTCATTTTTAATTTTTTGATTAATAGTCGCCTCCAACATTATTAACTGTGGCTAAATCTTGTTCTTTTTTTAATCTTTCTAAAATTAATTCAGCAATTGCTTTTTGAGTTCGTCGTTGTAATTTTTCTAATTTTCTTGCTGCATCTCGTTTGAGATCCCAGTCTGGTTTCCTTGGTGCAAGATTACTTATATCCTAAAAAAACATAACTTAAATGAGTCTGCTTCATTTCATTTAAAAGATTTATGTTGTAATTATTAATTTATTTATTGATAGTAATTTATTTTATTTTGTATTTAGGACTAAAATTTTACCAATTCCTCGATGACAGGTTTGACCTTTGCTGCATGTAGCTGATCTTCAACTTCAGCTTCTATATTACCAGCTTTTCCATCCTCAAGGCTTTGTTCCTTTAATTCATCATCCTGTGGTTTGTAACTTCTAAATTTTGGGCTGCAATTGTTTATTTATTCATTTGTTATTATTGCTTTAAACAGACCGATGAAAAATTACTAGCTATTTTCTGTTTCTAGGAAGTTTACAAAATTATGAGTTTTGAGGTTATGAACACTTACGCTGGAAGTTTAGCAGCAGGTCCTTTATCTTCTCCATTTTCTGCGCTTTTTTGTTTTAAATTTAATAATCTTTGCTTTCTTTTTAACGCCTCATCAACGAGAGTTCCAACTTTGTCATCTTCAACCATTGTCCGTTAAACTTTTTTTTTTGACAGTGCAGTAAGACTAATTTGTTATGATCGCGCGTACTGTTTGTGGCGCGTCTTCAGTGAAGGTGGTTGTACCTGGTTGTACGATTTGTTCCAAATTCTAAGGCAGTCAGCAATGTCAGCAACTATCTGCAGCAATGTAAACTGACCGACATTTTAGAGAAATGTCATAAGACCTAAAACACAATTGTCTCAAGACAGTCATAAATTGACAGAAAAGTTTTCGAATTCAATCCACATAGTATTGCAATACATGCACCAGGCTGTACAAAGCAAGCTATTATTAATATTAAACGGCAACTTGATTAAACAACGCTGCTTAGCGTTATTGTTTTTAGTGGTTCAAGTTTTATCTGTCGCGTTTCGTACTATAATATAATGTGCTTTTATTCCACACCCAACCGAAAAACCCACTTTTTGCCTCTGATAAGCGGGGCAAAAGTGGTATATTTTTCTTGCAAACCTGGTTTGCGGAAATAATGAGAAATTAGCGGGAAAAATTTCAAAATTTTTTCTAAAAATTTTCAAAAATTTTCAGAATGCGAAGTTGTTTTCACCCCACTTTCCACTTCCCGCGGGTGAGCTTATGCTTTCACATGGGAATTACATGGTTCCCACGTAGTTCCCATGTGAATCCCGTATGGTTCCCAGGTGGGTTTTTTCAGTAGAGCGACGATATTGTGTCTCTTGTTCCAGCTTCAAAGAAGACGAAAAATGAAGTAGTATTTAGTAGTCCAGAGAGTAGTCGAGAATTAAAAGCATGGGGTCCAAAGTGTAAATTCAATGTAACATCCGCCCAATCTACACCTACGCGAAGGCAACCCTCATCTATAACCATTGAAATTAAGCTTTCTATTTTTCAAATTTGTCTTTGTACTTTTATTTTTAGCCAATATAGTCTAGTATTTTAGTATTTGTTATTAGATTATAGTTTCTCTTAGAGGCGATTAAAATTCTTTTCATAAAAATAATGAAAAAAAAAGATTAAAAAATAAAAATATAAACGATTATTGAATGAAATATTTATAAAATCAATACTGTCAATAATAAGCAATAGTAATTTGTATTTTCTGTAAATCTTATTTGCCTAAGTAACCGTTTAAGCACGCCTAAAAAAAGGGGCAGCGCCAGATCCCATGTTTGACGTGTTTACTTTAAAAAGATCTAAAACGCGTGCTTTAGAAAACGTTTGCGGTTGGCAGATACAAGCTTCCCGCGGAACAGCGTAACTTAAACGCCTGACTTTGCACACCCGCGAAGATAATTTTTCCGTACCAGCTGTTTAATTACAAAGGCTAAAAAGGGGAAGCCGCACTTCCGCGTTCGGTACGACGTCGCTTCACTATAAATTATCAAATTTTCTTTTAGAATAAAAATTTTAATCTAATATCTTTTTAGGGACCATCAAGAACTTCATTTTCGATCGATCCAATTATGCTTTTAGAGGGACATCAACATGTCATTTATGTTTAGTGTGCATGAAGTCTTGATGGTTCTTATATTTTACCTAATGCAATGGATAACTCCTTGACAATTTGAGATGCCAGACCATTTGCATCATAATATGGAAGGTGCGTAAAATATTATGTATCAGACCACCAACATAACTTTGAAAAGAACCTGCTTAGATGTGTTTGGTCGATTCATGATTGTATAGTCTCAGCTATTGCATTAGATAGATTTCACTACATTTGGGATACAAGTCGACGGATAATATATAAACTTTCTGGTTACATCGCTATGCGAATGATATTGATTTCCATCCAAAAGAACCAACCGGTAACTAATTTTTATTAATCTCTTTTAATTTAATTGGGAGAAATTGAAAATTAGTGAAATTTATTTCAAATTTTGGTACGTCTGTGTAGACGTAAAATAAACTTATAATTTAGATTATCAATTATGTATAAGTTTAAATAGAAAATTCATTTAATTAAACATGAAAATAATGTTTCAAAATTTTTTAAAAAATCAACATTTTATTACATTTATTATTTTATTTTATTCTTAACAGTTTATAACTTAAATAAAAATAAAGTTCTCGAGGCTTAATGTAATATAATTTATTAAATAATTATACATGTACATATATTAACGAACTAGAAACAGGTAACTTGTACGCCTCCGCCATTATCACCTATAAGGATTTTAATGGATGACGAGGACATATCTGTTTCTATATGTCCACTTGACCATTATTGAATTCGTTTATTTATTTACATAGCGCCAAGTAAATGCCAATTATTCAGTGATGGGATTTTTTAAACTTCGCCATTACAATTGACGAGTTTCTGCTTCCTCGGACTATTCGCAATAATTTCTCTGTCTTCCTCTCGTGATACTTGGACTTGCACCCTGCATTCCACTATTCCTTTCCCATATACTGTTGTGCTCTAAAAAATTAGAATAATCTATTAGTGAACACAAATGTTATTTGAGTCATCATAATACATACTGTAGTCATTATTAAATGACTCACTAAAGAAGCATCAGTGATGGGTGTTCCATTAAGGTCTTAAAAGCAGTGAGCCACTCTGCTCCAACTGCTCCATCAACTGTACGATGATCACAGCTAGCAGTGACACTCATATATTGGGCAACAGCAAAGCTAATTTTTAAACACAATATAAAAATTAAATTATTTTTTAAGATAAAGTTTTTATATTTGAGAGCTTTTTACCCTTTCTCATTTTTAGCTGGTATTAATCGCTTTTCTGTTGATCCTATAGCAAGAATAATGGATTGTGGTGGATTTATAATAGCTGAGAAATTTTTGATTCCAAACATGCCAAGGTTTGAAACAGTAATGGTTCCACCCTGGAATTCTTGTGGCTGCAATTTACCTTCTCTGGCTTTCGCAGCTAACGCTTTCACGTCTCTGCTAATTTGAACTATTCCTTTTGTATCTGCCCCGAAAACAATAGGCGTGATGAGTCCAGTTTCAGTACTAACTGCTACACTAACGTCTACGTGATCATACCTGAATAAAAGTTTGATTTAAATTCAATTAATCAGCTTAAATTTTTTAAAAACCATAGAAACAGTTGAACTTACTGTCGAATTTTGTCGCCTAGCCAAGCACTATTACCTTCTGGAACCTTTAAACATGCCATTGCCATACCCTTAATAATCAGATCATTGACGCTGATTTTTAACTTTTCCTTTTCCAAAGCTTTATTAAACTGCTCCCTAACTTTCAAAGCTTCATCCATTTGAATTTCAATAGTAAGGTAATAATGGGGTATTTGCGTTTTGCTTTCCAGCAAACGTTTTGCAATAACTGCTCGAACATTTGAGACAGGAATTTCTTTTCCTCCTGCAACAGCAACTCCAGGAGCTCTTCCTACAGCCGACGTAGCAGCTTGTGACGCGCCTGCCAGGTCTTTTGATGATATGGATCCGTAAGGCCCGCTTCCTTTTAGGCCCTATATAAAAAATAATTGATAATTACTATTTTCATTCTGTATAATTATTGTATATATTACTGCTAATTTAACACTAATAGGACTGACAATTTTTTTCTGTGTAAAAGGATTTTCTTTAAAAGTGTAAGAAATACAAATGTTGCAAGTTTTATGGGTTTCCTCTCTTTAGCCATAATTTATTTTGTAGGCGAGAATGTCCCATATTACAATGTGTAAAAATCAACTCTAGAACTCCAAAAACCTACTTGTAAACTAAGACCCTTTTCAGCAGCGATTCTTTTGGCCAACGGGCTGGCGAAGATTCGTTCACCGGACGGAGCGGATCGCGCCGGAGCGGCGACTGGCGCTGCACTAGGAGTCGGTGGTGCCGCGGGGGCAGCTGGTGGCGGCGTTGGGGCAGCTGGAGAAGGCGATGGTGCAGCAGCAACAGACCCTCCATCGTCCTTGAAGTCTTTGAATGCCGCCACGCTCGCTTGGTCCGAAACGATAATGCAGACCAATTTACCGATCGGTACGTTTTTTGAGCCGGCGGGTATGACAATTTTGGCCAAGTAGCCCTCCTCTGGCGTTTCAAAAGCCATCGTTGCTTTGTCTGTTTCGATTTCGGCTAGCAAGTCACCTTCTTCTAGTTTATCACCTGTTGGATAAAACCTCATTTAAGAAAACATTCAAAATTACAAGTGCTAGTTTGTAGTTGTAAAAAAATTAGGCGAATATTTATTACCTTGCCAATAATACTTATGAAATTTTGTAAACATATTATATTGAATTTTGTAAATTTTATTTAATTTTATAAGCTTCTACAAGACTTTGCAAAAAAGATTATAATTTTATTAAACGTTCATTGTAAGAAAGAGAAGAAGCTAATATGTTTACCTTCTTTTTTTGCCCATGAAACTATGGTGCCAGTATCCATAGTTGGTGACAAAGCTGGTAATGGTACTTTTATGTGATCTGGATAATCTGCGTAGTATCTTAAATTTTGATGCCATGCTTGTATTGGAAACTTTGAACTTTTGTGAGGAAGTAACCTAAACATAAAGTTATTTTTATAACCTTAAGTATCTAGTAAATAAAACTCTCTTATCAATATAAACACATGTCATTTTGATTAAACAGTAACATAAATTTATTGATTACAATATTTAAAATATAATATTTATTTATAATAGCATATATAACTGTTTGTTCTATTACATAATTTTATTTTCAATTCTTTGCATTTAAATTTACTAAAATACTTTACACACTGATGAGTTTTGTTTAGATGTTAATATTGAATGTATAAAGTATAAGTTTTTATGTATTCAAAATAATAAAATTAAGCAAAATATATTAATGTCATTGAAAAATGTCAAAAACTATTTTCAGATTATTTTCGAACATTCAATGAATAATAAATAGAAATATGTTTTCTAAAAAACATGTATGTTGGATAACCTTTTTTGAAGTTAAGTGCAATCAAAAACTTCATCATTTTTATTATTTGCTATTAATTTATTTTAATATTTTAATTTTTTAATAAAGCATGTTTTCATAACATATTATATAAATCCTTTAAATTTTAATATTGTATTCAAAAATAAGATTATGTGAATCTTATAAAAACTACTATTAACCTGTGAATTTATGGATTCTTATCGCAATTAACTGAAAATTATTAGTTTTGTTAAAACATGTGACATTATCTATTAAGTAATAATTATAACTCAAAGGTAAAATAATACATAAAAGTGAAGTTTGTCGTTAAAATTACATAGATTCAGATAAACAATTCTAGAGAAAACTCTAATCTTAATACAGTTGGCATACTTTCTGCAATAAAGTATGACACACATAATCAAATGTCAATCATTTTTAAGGGTATTACCAAGAATAATTGTTTCCCAAAAATTCATACCATACTACTAAATAGAGTAAAATCAGTTTGATCTTCAATAAATGAAGTAAAATTGCTTACTTCTGCTGTGAGCACAAAGCAGCCTTGAAACATGATTCTAACCTCTTCTTCGAATTTCTCTCTTGCTCTAAAAGTTCCCTATGCGCAGGTAAAAAAATAGCTGACTCGACGAAGACTCACCTTGTCTGATGCTTCCTCTGGCGCAGACTCTGAGTGCCGAGGCATCTGACAACATTATTCCTGATGGTGGTGCGGAGTGTCGCCTTAGTTAGCTCGTCGCGGAGGCGCGCTGTCGTCCGCAACATGTCGGCGATGCTGTGTGTGAGGCGACGGCAACGAGGTCGATGGCGTTCGTTCGCGAGGAAAACCGCGAGGTTCTGCTCTGCAGATTTCCCGATCCCTTGATGTCTGCTCGTTGCTACACCACGCGCGCGCGCACTCACACCAACCTAGGCTCCGAAGCTTACTTAGAGGTCGTCTGCAAGGTCACGTGGTTGCACGGTCGGCTGTTTTCCCCTCTCTGCCAAAGTGCGATCCAGCTAACATGAGGCTTGAGCGCTTTGAGCAGCTTTTTTTCGATCAGTATTGAAAAAGAGCTTTTTTTAAAATTTTCAGAATTTAACCTACCTTTACCGGTAGACTTCTACAGGAATTTATTTTAACTTTGTTACCTACCGTATAAGAAACATCGGCGCTATATCAAATATGTATCAAAAGTTAATGATAATTGTTACTCTTGTTTAAACTAAATACTAATTTATTTGGTTTTGGCACTGATAAATGTGTACACAACTTGCAGTCAAACTTGTTTAATAACTTATATGAGTGCCGTTTTGTATAATATATATATGTATATGTACTTCTTTTAAATTCAAGATTTCTCGATCGTAAATAAGTAATTTAGTTAACATTATGTAAACAATTTAAATATTGATATAAATTGTGCCTATTTTTAGGGTTGTCAGCTGATGCGAATTAAAATTGAAAAACGACCCAAGAAAATAGGGTTTTCTATAGACTTAATTGTTTTTGTCTTATACTCGATGATACTTATATTATGTCTAAAAAGAGAATCAAAGTATCATTTGTATTGCAGCTTTGACCATAAATTACAAATTTTTTGAATGCTAAATTATTTCTTACATGCGAAAATTGTTTTTTAAAGTTATTCTCAATTGGTGAATATTAACATATATATAGATCTTATTAGGTCGAAACAAAGAATGAGCGCGAGTTTTTAACTTCAAAATTGAATCTGCATTACTGTTGTGCTGTTGAGCACCATGCAAAAGGTTAAATCAAGTAGAAAAGAAAGTGTTCGAGAAGGACACGGGAAATTTAATTTTCCAAACGGCGATTGTTACGAAGGTGGATATATCGTCATCGGCAACAAAGACATTTATCGACATGGTAATATTGAACTTTAAATAACTTTGAATTATCTGTTTTGTGAAAAGCGCTCTTTTTATATAGGTTACGGTATTTATAAAACCAGTGTTGGAGATGAGTACCGAGCGGTTTGGGAAAAAGATCTCATAAGTTCAAATCTTCTTATTGCGTAAGTTACAAATTCTTTACTAAATACATAAATGCAAAAGTTGCTGTCGGTATATATGTTCCTGATCTCATCTTTGTAATTAAAAAGCTATGACAACAAAGCCCAATATGATGGTGAACTCGACAGTGAGGGTGCAATGGAAGGCCAAGCTACGTACACCTTCCCAGACGGCACCGCCTTAAAAGCTCAGTGGAAAGACAACCAGCCCATTTCGGACTTTGTGTACAGTGATGCTTTAGGATTTCACTGGCTGGGGAAGTTAAATTCAACTAAGCAGGTAATATTTCATAAAATAATGTGTATTTTATAGATTTATTTCCTTATAATATATGTAAACAATTCTGAAAAGGACGCGATAACGATATGTAACACTTATGCGTTCGTAGGAGGTCGAGTTTTCGCCAGAAAATCATATCTGGACAAAGTATGTCAATTAAAGCCACTTTCTTTGACACTTTATCAGCGAATAATCGCAACTGACGTTTTAAAAGTAACATTTTAACTAAATTTGTCAACTTAAACCTGTACAGATTATGATATTCATAAGTAACGATAAAAATAGCTTCTTACAAACTACGTTTTATTTAAAGGTAAAGCAATAAATTGACGTTGTTATTGTTATTATCATATTTGTGCTTTTCGCAGTTGAATTTTTGTACACGCGTTATAGAATTAGTATTATTACTTACAAACGGTCAACAATCGAATATACAATAACAAGTCATAGAAATTCCCTTATTTGAATTTCGTCCATGACCACCGATAAACGAACGATTCTTTCTTAGAAGAAACTTACACTTCTACAAAGTAAAAACATTAGTCGTTTCACCGACGATTTTCGGTTCGTCGTCCAGCGACTAAACATACATAAATCTACATTATATACCGAAGGCAAGGCGATGGCACGTTGGACCCAAAATCTCTATGTTTTACATTTTTCTGTACTGTTTCAACGATATGTGCGCATCGTGGATATGGGTTAATTGTAACGAATTTCTTGGAAGACTGATTATACTGCGTTGTAGAATAAAATACGTTGACTTTCAGTTGGTTCTTATTCATTTGATCGCACCGAAGTTGCGTGTAACACTTGAACAATTTTTCAATAGTCATATGTGCATTCCCGATGTATAAAAATATATTTTAGTTTTTGCTTATTGCTCCTCTCCCTGTAGTTCCGTTTAGTAAAGCGCTCGATTCTGTTTTATGGTCGATGAATCTGACGAGATCTAGCGGAATATTGATACTTCGAAAAACTACCCTTGCTCCTTATCAGGGTAACCGGATTAGTAAAAGATTTTGGCACATCAAAATGCGCTTATGCCAAACAGCGGTCATAAAAATAAGATCCTTTCTTACTTAATTTGATTTTGAATTGAAAATTCGATCTTCGAATCGAAAGCTAGAAAGAGCACCGCGTAATGCGTACAAGAATCTCGTTAAATCATTCCAGCAGCAAGGCGAGCGATCGTTCCCGCTTTAAATCCTAAACTCGACCGAGACGGACGAAGACTTTTTAAGGCTTCCTCTCGGAGCTGGAGGTGCGCCTGGTGAGCTGCTGGTGCAGCGCCGTGCCGTTGGACTGCTGCTCCTTGCCGTTGACGGGCTCGGTGGCCAGCTTCGTCGCGCCCTCGGGGCCGTTGGCGTACCGTGCTTTCTGCTCCGCGGTGGCACCCGGCGCTACGTCGTGCACGAGCCCGCGCATCAGCATCGTTGCGCACTTCCACGGGAACATCCTGGAAGCGAGATTTTCATTGTCAATACTTGATTAATGAGCAGGAAACATTAAATTGTTAAGGGATTTTTTTATATCACTGATTAAAGGTTTTTTTTTTGCTGTGAAACGCCATGATAGTATAAAAAGAAAACTCACCATTTAAGTGCTAGAAGGACTTGTAAGTAACTCGGAATGATGGCAAACTTCTCATTGCACCGTATAGCGGCAATGACGCGATCGGTAACTTGGTCCGGGGTTAAGGTTGGAATAAACCTGAAAAAAATGTGATGAATCATTAAGAAAAAGTATATATATATAATGTTTGTTTAAATATTATTGCGTCCATTCGCATTTTCCAGCTGAAATCAATGAAATGGTAGATTAACTGAAAATATATTTTTTTTCTTGTTAGATTTACAGCCATCTTTTGTGTTATAAATACGCAGATAATATGACTATTGAAAATTATCTGTTTTTACACAGTTTTTACCCTTTGCATGATTGCATAAGCAATGCCTGTTTCGTAAAATAAATGAATAAAATAAAAAAATTTTTTAAATTTGAAAATTGGTATGAATTTTAAAACTCCCTTTTCTGAATGAACTTGAAGGAATTTTGCTGACAGATAAAGCACATGTTTAAAAATGTATTTGTTACCAAATACTTTAGTATTTTACTTAGCCTGGCAGTATCAGATTTTTACCGAAGTGTAATTTTATTTCTGTATCTGAAATTATTAAAAAAATTTAATATTAACGTTACAATGAAAAAAATCTTGTAAGGAGTTACTGGTCGTACTGTTTAAGGGTTTTAAGAAATATTTTTTACCATTAATTATTAATTTTTAAATATTTCATATTATTGGTTGTTTCAAAGCAAACGATATATCATATCGAGACCTAACTCGAGACTCTTCCAACGAATTAATTAAATCGTACTATAAAAATTAAGAAAGAATAAAAATTCAGCATCTACGGAGAACTCACCAGGTAGCCGCGATCAATTATTTATTGGGATAATTTAACTTTAACTGTATTCAAATAATAATAACCACATATTATTACCTTGCCATAACATCTTCGAACATGCCAGTGCTGCGGATGAAATAGGGACATATCACAGTAGTCTTGATGTCGAATCCGTCTTCCTGTCAAAACAGAAAATACAAGCCATTAGACAGAGTTGATGTTTATTGTGAATCGCGCAAAATGTATTTCGAAATTGGAGTCAATTCCTACACCGATATGTAGATGCTGACCTTCTCTGGAAAATGGCCTGTTTTGTGGTATAATATTATGCACGTGAAATTTTTTTTTTAATATACATATAATTTTATTGAAATAATGAATAAGAAGTTTATTTTAACTTTAAAATATCTTTAGATACAATTTTTCCTACTCATCTAACAATCAAGAATGATCCGTTGGGTTTCCATTGAACAATCAGATTTAAATGATTTTGCGATCAAAAAGTTTAACAAACACAATAACTAAGCAAGGCAATCGTAAAAAGATATTTACTATTTTTTGTTCCGCTCAAAATGATTATCGCCTCGTGGCACAATACTTACGACAGTTTCATTATTAACTGGCTTCTTGCACAATAAAAAAACCGGGTTTCTGAAATCTCTCTCAAGTGAAATCAAGGCCTTCGTGGCTCGCGCCTCTGTATATTCACTATTAAATCTTCGTCGTCGTCAGGCTGTCACTTATGCGCGTATAAAACTTTTACAACGTGATGACGATGAGTGGAATATTTTTATTGTATCTTAAAGACAGTGCACTCTACGAAACTTTTAGAAACCTTCATTAAAAGGGTATTTATTTTTTATAAGATCAGCTTGTTTTTGTTATTATTGCATTGTGAACCTTTCATTTATTTAATTTTTCTTTAATTCGTCAATCGACTGTAGTTCTAAATTTTTTCATTTTTCTTTTATATGTACGAAGAGGTCCAAAACTCATACCCGAGTACTTTAAGTTTCTTTACCCTCTAAGAAGTCCAGTTTTCCTTCTTCAGTTACTCAGTTCGACCGGTTTAGCGAAGATGAAAGAAAGGAAAAACGAAAAAAAAGAGAGCTCACCTGGAGTTCCATTTGAAGTGCCTCGTCGAAGCCGACGGCAGCGAATTTAGAGGCGCAGTAGTCGACGAGCTTGGGGCAGCCGATGTGACCGGCGAGGCTGGCGATGCTCACGATGTGACCTTTGTTCTCCTTAAGCATCGCCGGGAGGAAGGCCTTCACCGTCTGTAAAGAGAGGCGAGTCGTTAGCCTCGGCCGGATGGTGCCGCGTTTAGTGAGGCTGTGGAAACCGGCCTCGTATAGCTATTGCATCCACTATTTGCAACTGCTCGGTGCACATACGCGCGCTGCAGGATGAAGTCATTGATCTCTTCCTCTCTCTCTCTCTCTCTCTCTCTTTCTCGCGCGCGCAAGAGGCTCGCCGAGAAGGAGAAAATATTCTACTTACGCTTCGTTCATTATGCTTTCGTGCGGCCTTTCAGCGCTTGCGGTACTCGCGATTTTTCGTTCGATGTTATTGGTTCATTGTAAATGATGCGAGAGCTTGTTCTCTTACTTGTAGAATGCGACTATTATTCATTCACTATGGCGTTTAATTTTTGCAGTCAACTTTGAATTTACAAATTACTGAGTAAAATATAATTATGCCCGCACAACTCATTGGTATTATGAATTTGTTGCTGAGTTCTTAGGTGCTTGGATGTCAGATTATTAAATTAATCGATACTTAAAGCTACCTGATAATATCTTTAATTTTTATTGATGCGATTTGATATTCTTGTGCAAAATATATTTTGAAAGACTTTAGCCAGATTTTATGCCCGTTGAAAATTTTATGGAGCAATAATAAATATATCTCCCCAGCGGGGTTTCAACACGCATCAGACCAGTTTTTGTCGTACAAGAATGCATTTCTATGAGGTCTTTTGCAATTCTTATGAGCGTACGCGACTGAAACATTAAATTATTCATTTGAAACATTCGACTAAAAATAAATAGCAAGGACTAAAGGCTGAGAAGCTTCCTTGCTTCGATCGCATTATAAATTCCTCGATACGTGATAATAAAAAATCTTTACTCGAGCAAAAACCGTTAGCTTTAAAAGATTAAAAATCCGTCCAAGAAGGTGACGATACACCGGGTACAGGAAAGTGACTCTCAACCGGCAACCGCTCGCCTAAGCAGGCTTACCGCGGCTCTAAAATACCGTACGCCCGTGCAAAAAGCAAAAGCCGCGACCATTATCATCGCGAGAGGCAGGGAATCCGCGGAAAAACGGCAGGACGATCGCGCCTTGGAATTGGGTCGTCGCCGTGCATCCTTCTCGCGCTCGAAACTGGTTTCCTCGGCCGGCCGAGGATACATACGCTTATGCGGACCGTGACACTGAAAGCACACCGTTCCCGACCTTCGTCAACGATGAGACCTCCGCTTGCAGTCCAGCGGGAACCGGTCTGAGTTGCTGTCGCTGCTGCTTGCGGCCATTCAAACGGCCGCCGCTTGTCATTTAGGGTGTATTTGCCTTCTAAAGGCTTTTTGCGGAAGTGACACTTTAGAGTTGCTTGAATAGGAGAAAAGAAGCGTCGATGAGGAACACTTGTCGACGAGAAAACTGTTGTTTTTTAAATGGAGCTTACATCTTTAAGTCGTTCGATTGAGCAGCTTTTTTAATATTTTAATTAAAAGTAATTTGTATTAAGAGTTACATCTCAAAAATTCAGTATATTTTTAATTTATCTACGCTGACTTCATAAATTAACTAATATTGTGGAATATTTGTACAATTTGTTAAGAAATCGTTTTGAAATTAATTTACGCTCAATTTATTTCTGGATAAAACGTAAAATTTTTATAACAATCAAGCAACTTTATTAACACCGCAAATCAAGCTACTGCTACTGAAAGCCAAAACGATTTAATGCTAATATAAACTAGATCAAGCCAGTCAATTTCAGATAAGTAAAATTTTAGCTCCGGCTCTTATTTGGCGGTCTGACTAAATTGAGCTATGCGACTGAAAGTTGCGAAAAAGGTGATGTTCTTGAGAAAAAGGAGATCCATTTTCGATTGGAAAGCGTATTCTTTGTAATAAGGTCATTTTAATTAAATATAGTTACAATAACGAAAAAGAGTCTGTTAAAGCTTTTCATTTGTAATGCTTTTAAATGCAAAGCACACACATTTTGCCCTAATCCAAGACCCTTAAATAATTGAAAGATTGAAAAATCGAGAAAAGAATACTCAATCTCTTGGATTCTAAATCAGCTTCGAACTATTGCAAAGTCCTCGAGTCCAGGAGAGAGCGAGAGAGAGAGAGAGAGAGAGAGAAAGAGGGAGGGAGCGAAGAAGTTGCAGAAAGGAGGGGTCCGATAAAGCAGAGAGTACTCGTTGCAGGCATAGAGATAGCAATGGCAAACGCTTGTACTTATACGACCGGTTCGCTCGACGCGGCACCTGCAATGCCGCGGAATGCCGTTCACCAAGCCGATCGCCAGAGTTGCGCATATCGAATTCCCCGCGCCGGTTATACACTCGTGGTCCTTGAATCGGCCGCCGCGCCGGAGAAAAGCCGAAGGAGAAAGGGAGCGCCATTTTCATTTTCCATCGCCGGCCGCCCGGCTTTTTCGGCGAGGTCGCGAGATTGTACGTACACGCTTTGTTCTTCGGGAAAGGGTTCAAAATTCTTAGAAATGAAAGGCGACCTGGGGTGGGTAAGCTGAGATCACCGGCAGAATACGCTGGAGGTCATTTGTTTGGTCCTCAAGCATTTTACAGAGGGTAATGTTGAATTGCAACAAATTATCGCAGGCGGTAATGCTACTACTGGTATTAATCGAATGATTGATGATAATACTGAATGACTTGCGACTGTGCATATAATTAATCAAAATCCTACTCTGAACAGCTGACGGAAACTAGACAACGCGTGTAATTATTTCAATTTCTTTAGTGTTATTGACTGATACTAAATTTGTACAAATGTTAGTTTTGAAATTCATCGCAGAAAGATACATCAAAATGGAAATGATTTATTCGAAGCTTTGTTTGCTTCATTCAATCTAATTCATAACTATTCATACAAGTTTTCTAATTAGTTAATACC
This sequence comes from Ormyrus rosae, assembly GCA_035047165.1. Taxonomy (NCBI): domain Eukaryota; kingdom Metazoa; phylum Arthropoda; class Insecta; order Hymenoptera; family Ormyridae; genus Ormyrus; species Ormyrus rosae. The sequence goes on along the minus strand of JAWWML010000062.1, from coordinate 6,929,844 downwards.
TGAAATTACTATTATAATATATTCGTTTAATAATTGTCACAAATTGAAGTAGTGGTCAATTAAATAGGCACGCTATGTTATTGAATTATTTTTATTTATACATACCCAAAAGTGACTCATGACGTTAACTTCCATCGTACGAATAATCATCTGATCAGAACAGTCCAGGAACTTATGTCCAGAAACGACACCTGCATTGTTAACAAGTAGTGAAACCTACAAAAAGAAAAGAATTATAAGAATTTTAAAGGTGTCATTTTCGATGTATTTTTTATGAAACTAGGTGCATTCATGCGCGCTTCGCGCGCTCTGTGTGTATTTCATTATATAAATATAAATTCTTCTTCCTTTTAGGTCGCATTAATCTTTATATTTGATACAGTACGATATAATACATGTATCCAATAAGTTATGTTTTATCTTTAATTTATGCTAACATTTAAATTTTAGGTTAGAAATTAAAGCATATATAGCAAAACTAAATATCAGTGGAAATGCTTAGAGATTAATTTTAATTTTAATTTTTTATCATCAAAAAATATTTTGCATCTATAGTTCCATCAATATCCTTGAAACTTAATTACAAAATTTGTTCATTTTAAATTTTATCTCTTATACTTTTATCTAACCTAACGTTACTCTCTAACCAATCAAATTAAATCTTTAAGACAATATAGTAACGTCATTTGAATCAATTAGAATTAACCAATCCATTTTCGGCTTCACTTTTCCACGATTACTTTTTTAATACAGGAAAATAACAAGTTTTTAATTGTACGTTTTTGTTTTCAAATATAGGTCAAGTAAAAACTATTATAACTCGAAATTTAAATCTCGGTTACAATCATTGCACTTTGAATGAAGGAGGAAAAGTTTGCTTTTATTATCTCAAAACTGTACGATAAATGTATCTTTTAATAATAAATAATTTTGTCTTTCAATAACAAGTTTTTCATTGGTTTCGTTAATGAATAAAAACCGAATCAAGTGAATAATTTCTTTATAGCAGCAAGAAAACTTTACATTAATTTATGATCTATTAATGACAATCTCGTATTTTCAAAATTATTCATTACAGTAGACAAAAAAATATGTTTTTTTTTTGTTAGATAAGTAGCTAAGCATGCAAATGTTTAATAGTTTTTTGATGAGTCTACACTTTGTTTGAAGATAAAATGTTGCCTTCAAAAAAGCGATAAAAAACTTAGCAAACGCAAGCAAATGTTATATGCATATGCAGGAAAACATCGTGCCAATTAAATACGAAGCAACGTAGTATCTAATGAAATCATTATAAGAAAATGAATAATTGTAATCCTGGCACATTCATTCTTAAACCGTACCTTTAATTGTTTCACCTTAGAATATTTATCTTTTTAAGAGAATTATATATTTTCCTAAAAATCGGCGGAAGGTTTGGGAGCAAATGTAAATACATTCGAAAGCAAAGAAGTAAACAAGAACACTTTGCGAAACGAGCGCGGAATAAAGTTTATCTATTCCAAAGTTAAGCAACACTGCTCGCTCGCAGGAAAATCATGCAAATTTTTCACGACTATCAGCAAAACGATCGAACGGCGAAACAGCAGAAATTCGCCTGTCGAGGGCTCATTAGATGGATTTTTTTTTTTTTTTTTTTTTTTTTTATTTAAGCAACAAACGAAACTTGCGTAAAAGACAGGCGTTTAAAAACGCGGAAATTAGATAATTAGCTACCGCCGCTCTTTATTACAGCTACAAGTTGTCAATAAAGCCAGCTATATAAGAGATGTGTTTAGCGATAATAACCGATCGCCGAGCAGATAAAAACTTTCGTTAATGAACAATGAAGTTATTAACCCCTGATGCCTTCGGCGCTCAACGGAGCGCGTCCCGCAATGGACCGTAAAAACGGCTGTCGCTGGATCGTCTCTCGGCGCCTCGGAATCGGGTCAGTCTCTCTCTCTCTCTCTCTGCCCGATACGCGCCAGGTGTAAGCGGCGGGGCTCCACAGCTACTGCACGTCGCGCAATACCCAACCGCTGGCGTAATACTTTCGTAATGAACGCCGGAGCTCCGAGTCCGTATATCCGATGGACCGGCGGCCTTTGCCGCTTTGCTTGGTAATGCAATGGGCTTTGATTACGGGTTGCCATGGCGGAATGCGTCACATTGCTGGATTTTCGAGAGGTTCGCGCGTGCGGCAGTTCTTCGGGATGATATTTCGTAACGAGTTTTCTTGAGTTTGCGGAAAGTGCATATTCATAGCGAAAATATTAAATGGCTGGATTCGCGGTTTTTTGCCGGGAAAAAAAAAAACCCGGGAGACTGAACGGTCGGAAAAACAGCTTCATGTATTTTTTATCGCGCAAGAAACTGTCTTAACGTTCTTATCAATTTCTTATGCAGATTTCGTGAGACGTTAATGAATCTTATAATAGCGCACATAAAAAATGATTCTTTTATCCTTGTAACCTATTAAATGTGAACTTGATACCTCCGTAAATTTTATTTAGGTTAATCAAACTTTTCCTTTCCAAAAATAAACAGTAATTCATGTAACATATTTATTATACAGTAAGATATTAAAATTTTGATAACCCATTTTATTGTGAATAGCTAAATGAATAGTTTAGTAATCATCATCTTATTATACAAAGAAAATGCAAATGTTGCCTTATTATTAAGGCCGTATCTCACTATAAAATACCGTTTGTTGAATACCTGGCAGCATAATAAATAATATAAGAGGTGGATGTCCGAATGAGAACGAGCAAAAACAAAAATGTGCCTTATTATTCACAATTCTTTTCCTGTGCGACATTCCTAAGTCAAAACTCGACGTTCGCTTTATTGCGAGCCGTAATTTGTGCATCATCGATCCCTTGCGCAAAATTCTCGCAAGGTTGAATGACAAGCGAGGCAAATATAAGTTAATTCATAATTCAGCAGAATCTACAAGACTTTTCAATTCTCCTTAGAAACCTTTATTTTTTATGTCTCTTGCTTCGAAACCCTCGCTGGAAAGTAACAAGGTTTTAGCTGTATATTTTTGTTTAAAAAAATCGAAGTTTAAATCGTTAATGCCAGAATGGCTCTACTTTTTACATTTGGTATTTGTATATCAAGTAACATTATTACTTCTAACGTAACAAGAATAAGTAATGTACTTGTTCTATCTTTTCCGATAGTACCCTGGTAGAGATAAAAAAATAAAAATGGCCAGGAAAGTACAAAATAAGTATTTTTAATTCCTAGTTAACTAACTGTGATGTAACGCTTTTTCAGATCATTTTAATAGATTGAACGTAATCTAGAAATATTCGAATCGAGTTACATTTCCGTTTTCAGTTATGCAACACAATATACAAAAGGCTTTTAATGCTCTAGATAGCTTTCCAAAATAGTAATAAGAAGTTTTAAAGAAAACGTAAATTTCTTGCCTCTTTTCTATCTCTCTCGCTCACAACCAGAATACCAAGCAAGTTTCTGGGTATTTCTCAGGTAAGAAAAGTAACAACCGTGTAAATACTGACAAAAAAAGTTTAAATTTAATCAAACCAGTTTAAAAGTCCGCCGCACGACCGTGAAAAGAAGCGTTACATCAAAGTTAATTAACTAGAAATTGAAAATACCGATTTTATACGTTTTGCATTTGCAAATACCTTATAAATAGGTATTTAACGTTTTTCACCTCTACCAGGGTAATAAATAAATCGAATAGCAGACGACAAAAAGTAGTTACTCACGCGTCCAACTTCCTTGTTCAGCAGAGCTGCCTTTTTGTAGACGTCCTCGCGATTGCACAGGTCGCACACGTAGCCGTAACACGTGCCGCCGGTCGCCTTGATCATGTCCACCGTCTCTTTTAGACCTACGAATTCGAAGGGTAATTTTCGTTAGTGGCTGCTGATTTCTCTTTGCACGGAATGATTAAGTTAAAAAATTTTTATTATTAGAAGGATCTTGCTGGCAGGGACCAGATTTTCGTGTGTTAACCTTTTGATTATCGGCACGAGATCCGAAATAGACGTCATGACTTTAACCCATTACTTTTAATGCCCGTGGCATATGAGAATTTATTATGGTAGTTTTCATCCCTTTAAAGGTTCATCTTGATATTATTGAAGGAAAACTACTGATTTTATTTTTTATGACCCAAAAAATACTATCAATAATGATAATATCTCACTAAAGGATTTCACTAAGTCGGCGACTTCAGAACTCGCAACATTTAAATGTAAATAAGCTCTTACAATTTTTAAAATTCCTGTCCTCTAAGGGTTAATGTGTGAATAACGTGAATAATGTGTGGCTTACTCATAAAACAGTCCATCGATTTCAATGCCACCAAGTCTTTGTAGCTAGGTTAGCAAATAAAAAACTTGATTTATATTCATGTCATGAATTTATAATTGTTTAAGTTTTTACCTAGAAAGCCAGTCACGTTCAGAATAGGTTTATCGAAGCATTTTAATTACAAATTTTTACAAAAATTTTTACAAAAACACCTTGATTGACTATTGAACAGCACCGAGTACGTCTGACAAAAAAAAAATTTCCAGTCGAACTTTTTGATTCCCCAGCTGAACGACGAGCAGCCATTGCGCCTAATCCCGCGGTGCAACAAATGGAATCTGCGGTTTCGAATCAGCTGCGGCGGTGAACGATCGCGGGTCAACGCTCGAGACGCGCCGAAATACCGCGAAAAATTGCGCGGCTACCTGGTATAGGGTGTACAGATGAGGACACACGTTTGTAACGAGCCTCCGTCGAGGCTGCAGACGAGCCGCGGAGCTTGCGAAATTCGTCTTGCTTTTTTGCGGTTGAAGTCTATAATTTTTAACAATTACTCCATATCGTTTCTCGAGTTCCTTTGGCTCACCGCGTAATCATTGTGTTTAAATTCCCTTGTAATTTCTTATTACAGTACCCTGCTGAGGTTTGTAAACTAAATATTTGAATTATTGAATGCCTTCTTTTCCGAGGACTGCATTTTATATTAATATAAAATAATTATCGTAAAATTGTAAATAAATATATAAATGCCCATTGCTTTCCAACGGTTATAGTAAAGTAACGACGACATTTCACTATATTGAGACACAATTCAAGTAAATTATCTGAATTTTGCCTTGATGAGGACTTTTTTCAATGTACGGGCAAATGAAAAAATCCACAGTAGTTTTAACGACTCTGTAACGATTTTTTCAGTGTAATTTTATTGCTGCAAACTAGTAGATGAACTCTGAAATTAACATTAGTGTGCAGCATGTGACACAATGTAAAAATGCGCAAGACTACCTTAAAAAGTACCAGTTTTAAATAAGCACAGTTTTTGGATATTCTTATGCATTTTTACATTGCGCAATGTGACGCACATTTATGCCGACTTCAGAATTCATTTATAATTTCAGGCTGAAGATTTGAGAAGAACAAAAAAATTGTTACACAGAAGTTAAAACTATTGTGGATTTGTCCATATGTACAGTCTAAACGTCGGCATATAAATAAAAACGTCGGACAGCAGTGACCCTTTGTATATCCCTCTTTACAATTTAGTAATAAGCTATCTATAAGATAATCTGTTACCAGTATCAATTAAGCTACTATAAGCGAGATTTAAATTTTTAAAAAATTTAATGATAGATTTCTTTTTAGACGCAAGCAAAACATCAACGGAACATTTACGGCTTTTTTTCAGACTTTCGCTTACACCATATTTTTCTCATAAACAGTGCTATCAAAAAACGATGAAAATTTATTGAGGTATTGTTACTTATTATAGCACATGAAACTAATGATATGTTGTTTAAATCGAGTAAATAAGTCATTTGAGAATTCCTTCCCTGTATCTGCTAATAAACAGAAAAAGAAAATGGTAATTTAAGTTTCCTCGATTGCATCCGCGTTAAAAAATATTTTTTCGTTAAATTTATTACGTTTTTTTCAATGTAAATTAATAAGTAATCTAAGAAAACTGACTAGGCAAAGGAGACGCACTGATTTCCCTCCTATTACAAAATCATTATACTCTCGACTTCAGTTAAGTAACTACTCGTACACCTTGATTCGCAAAACGTCGACATCGAAAGTACCCCGACGTCCCTCCTCCGTAATGCAGCGAGTCATCGCGGAAATTTACTTGGCGACGCTTTGCCAACGCCAGAATTTCGTGCATACGTATATACCTGCACTTCCGTCTTTCGGCGATCGAGTGCCACTTGGGCAGCGACGCCGTGACGAGGAAGAAATTCGCGACTTTCTACGGCTTTCCGCGCCGGAAGTCGAGAGAGGAACGCGCGAATAAAAGCAAAGTCGATGATTATTATTTAGAGAATCGCGTTCTTTTGCTTAGAGAGCTGCTTGATTTGCGAGAACCTCGACTGTTAATTATGAAGGAAGAGGCGCTGCAACAGTGAAGCGTTAGATTTTCGCGAATTGTAATTAAGTATTTGTAAGAATGTTTGCGATGTTGATCCCGTTGAGATTTATGTTGCTGTAAGATAAGAATGTTCGATTTTTAATACAAGCTTAATTTGTTTTTGGAGCGAAAAATTAAACCTAATTGTCGTAAAAAAAATGAATCTGGTTTTTCCTAAAATATTTGAATTGAAAAATTTGGCGCAGCTTTTAGAAACTATTAAAAATATTACTTTAATGAATTATTTGAACAGACAAAATAAAATTTTTTTAATGTCAAAGATCTAGATCCCCCCTTTATTGGCACAGTTTTTCAGCAATAGATCCGAATAAATTTTTTAATAAATATTACTACTTAGATCACATTAACAAATACAAGTGCAGGTCCTTTTATAGTTAAAAAGTACCTTACAGCTGCGAGACTTCACGTAAAATTATAGCCATAGGCTCCGCCAGCAACTCGTTCGCGTCTATCGCACGAATGCGTCAAGTCTTTACGCACGAGTTACTTACAATTTTTTATCTACGAGCTATATTTTATACTGATAATTAAACATTCAACAATCATTTAAGTTCATCACAGATATAATCTTCTTTACTGTAATTAATATTTTTTTTTAACACATGCCTGAAAATGCTACATTCTCGTGCTTATTTTCTGTGAGGGAAACTCATAATTTCTCACGTATGCGAGAAAGCATTCCCATTCCCGCACAGTTTTATTACGGCATTTTTACTTTTTTATTTTTTTACTTTTTAAAAATAATTTTTAACAAAAATTATTAAAAATTAAACTCAATGGAATATAAAAATATAATATAATAACTAAATGAATAAAAACAAAAAAATTGATCTTGTATATTGTATTCTAAGCACTCGAAAGTACCATTTTCATGCATTTGTTAAAAAAAATATCGCGTGTTACACGTGTGAGAAGCTATTCCTCCTCTCTAAGAAGAATAGCCTCCTTCCCGCACTTGTTGCACAATATAATATTATGAAATCTTTGTTTATTATTTATTACAAGTAACGAACATTTAAAGCATACCTTGAACGCAGTTACAACCATTGAATAACAAAAATGATCCAGTAATGGAGTTAATGATAATAATCCGCGATGGATTGTTGTATGACTCGTCTGAGAAACATGTAATTTTATTCTCTTTTAAGAAGAAACCAAAGTCTAGTTCTTTTATTTTTTTAGTATTCACTTGTTTACTCACGAGGTCCGACCGTGAGATTACTTGTTTTTTCAAGTTCGGTATCAAGGTCGGTGATACTTACATTTGATTTAAGTGGGACGTGATGCCACTGATATCCGTTTATGTTTTTATTTTGGTTATTATCAGTGGTAGTGAAATACTTATTAATTGAGTTATCGAGTACTGGTGTGCAGAAAGACTGATGGCGTAATGGAGATTTCGACAACTCGAACTTAATTATGTGCTGCATTAATTATCCAATATAAAATTTTCCGTGGAAAACAATGACAAATTTATATGTAAATTCTAATCTAAGAAGTTTTATTTTTAAATTTAAGTTACACAATTATGCGTCTTATTTACTATTTACTTAATTATTATTTTTATTATTATCTTACCGAGTTAAGTAAAAATACCACCGCCATTCACCTTTTGAACACAATACTATACGAATACTAGTAGATATCATTTATCAATGATGTTCATTTTTCTATTACTATTTACATAAAAAAACATTAATTGGAACATAGAAACTGGGACATGCAATAGATTAAAACGTAATATATATGTTAAACAATGTTCAATTAAACGTTATACACATTCAATTAACAATTATACGCTACACTAAATACTACTCTTTACTTACTGTGATTTTTTTGGGTTAGATGTACATTAATTACTAAACAGCTGACATAACAGAACAGAGTGATATAATTAGACGTAATCAAAAAGGAATATAAGGTTTTTATTACAATTTACATTTGTTCTATATTTCCTTAAATTACTTAAAATATCATTAACTTTTTTCAGTAATGATTTAAATTATTATTTTATTCTAAATTCCATTAGTGAAATCCCAATTATTACACTCGAACGTTATTTAAATTTTCAAATTCGTACCAAAATTTATCCAGTAAGTTTAATTAAGTTTAATTAAACTTAAAATCTAACAAATATCTGAATAACAATAAATTAGCTGAACAATTCTAATTTCATTAGAACGATTGTAGCCACGAAGCTTGCTGATCGCAAGTCTGCGAAGTTCTCGACGCGGAGAAGCGAAAGTCCGCGCGTTTCGGGCTGCTCGATCGGTGACGCGCTTTTTCCCCGTCAATGAAACGCGCTCTAAATGTTCCTACCTCGACTGCTGTCACGGTCAATTCTATGATGTAAAGGAAAATACAAGAATTTTTCCCCCCCTCGCTTAGACGAGGGCGCGAAGGTTGATTTTTGCAATTTTTTAGGCTATCATTGCGTATCTCGTCTTTTCCATTTCCTTCGCTCTGTGCGTGATAGGTACATCCTAAGATTGCATCTCTTTCGTTCCCTAATTAACGCGTGCAACTCGCGCCGGGGTGTTAAGTTTTCTGCTAAGCGAAATTTTCTCTTGACCCAAATTTTCATCTGCCCGCGACGACGATTGCGATTTCTTGATCAGCGGAATTGCCCGAAATCTTCTCGAGATAATTAATTTTGGATTACAGGTTGCTAGAATCTTCGACAATTTCGCACATTTGCTAAATCAGAAATTTATCTTGAAACTTAGTTAAATTTTCAATACTATTAGATCACGCGTTTATTTCATTCAGTATAAGAATCAGAGTACGATCAGACACAAGGAAAATTGAGCAGAAGCTTTTTCCAACCTCGCTTATATTCTTAAACCGCAATTGAACGGGGAGCCGAATCGAATTGTAGCGGGTCTCGGCGAAACGACCAATACGATTCGAGGGAAAAAAAAACACAGCTGTAGTCCCTTACCTTGGGCGTTCACGTCCCAGACGACGACTGTGGCGCCGAGTTCAGCAAGCTTGATCGAGATCTGCCTGCCCAGGCCGCTTCCTCCACCGGTAACCAGGGCGATCTCGCCGGCCACGCTCTTCATCCTGTACCTTCGCGGTACGAACGCCGTGACCAGCGCCTCGATTATCGCCACCAGGGACAGCAGCAGGAAGCTGATGACCTCGCCGGTCGCGCTCAGCCAGCTCATCCTGGACAGCTGCTCTTGGTTTTTCGTGCGCCGATCAGAGGAGCCACAGAGAGCTCCGGAGTGTTAATTGCTCGCCCGCGGGAGAATGAGCGCGCGATGTCACGAGCGCATGGGGGCGTTTTATACGGCGAGGAGCCGGCTAAGCGACTGCGGCACGCTGCCCGCGCGCCGCGACCGTAGCTATTCGGGGGGTGCAAGCCCGAGCAACGCCGGGAACGGCCGAGCGCCCCACTCTGCCGCCGCCGATCGATAAGCTGATGGATGCTGCTGATGCTGCTGCCCGATGCCGCAGCTGGATGAGTCGGCTAACCTCTGCAACAGACAAGTTCGCGCTTTCAGATTCGAACCTGGGATATAAAGGACGTGCGGTGTAAGGTTGGCTTTTTTCAAATCTAATTCAATGATTGTATGTTAACATTCTTAATCTTTGCAGGGCCGGCATTTTTCAGTTCAAAATCGATATCAATATTTATAAGTAGACCCAACATGCCCAGGTGAACTGCCCCTCCACAAGTGGCCACTAAAGCGACCAGGCCGGTCTTGTAAAGATTGAAAGCTTATGAGAATTAACGAAAATCAGTACGTCTCGATCATTTGTCAATTATTAAAAATTATAATTACGCCAAGTTGAGATAAGCTTAACATTTAAATTCAACGACGACAATCTTAGTGTTTCGTACCAGAATTTTGCAAGCTTACGCGAGGAACTTTAAAAATAATCGTCATTGTTCAATACAGTAACAATTCATTCGATAACGAGTGCGAAATCCATCACAGCTTATCAACCGCCTCGTTGAAAAATTCGAGGTCGGAGCTAATATCACTGCTGACATCGGGCACTCGAGCGTAACCCAGTTTAAAAAAAAAAAAAAGTAAAAAGAAAAAAAAACCAGAATCAAGACAATGCTCCGCCGAAAGAAAGAGTGCTTTATTATAATACGCGCGAGAGCGGCGCGCTTTCTATACGGGCAGCGGTGCACTTTCGTTTTCTCGATGTGCGCGCGGCGCCGCGGTGATTTCACGTGCGCGTCCGCGACCGGCATCGGCGCAATGACCGTGTCAGAGCGTTCACGGCGAGTGGCCACGAAAATCGTCGAGTCTTTCTCTAGGACGTCATAGCGATGAGGCAGCGAAATCGGACGCAAGCCGTCACGCTGCAACGACGACCGGAGGCTCAAGGGGGAGGGAGCTGGAGAACTCGACTGTCATTGTTTCTGCGGTTTTAATGGATGCTCCTTTCTTTTGAGCAGTGGACGTTGCTCGTAGAGTCGTAATTCTAGAACTTGCTACCTAACGACCTTTGGGCAGGTCAGTCTCTGCATGGGTTTGTGGGCTCGATCAGTTGAGAAAGGATAGAAATGCCGGTTCGTAAAATTTTGTGGATTAATGCGAATCAAGAAGAATTGCAGCCCTGACAGTTTACAGCTGCAATAATTGACTAATGTATCTGCGGACATATTTAGAACTACGTCCGTAAACCTCAATTATTCTCCATTTATTTTGTAAATACATTTGCCGACGTTAAGAGATAAATGCTCGGTTTGAAAGCAATACCTTTACCAATCCATAAAATCTCAAGTTTAATAACCACTTTGAAGCTGACATTTTATGTACTGTAAGAGTTCATTTATAATTCAAATAATCGTTTCCACTCCGTAATCACATAATGAGGCGCGACTCCTAACGCCAACCTATTCCTCCCCTTCAACTCATAAATTATTCCCGCATCTTCGAGCAATCAGAATCGATTCACCTCGCTCGTCAGCTTCCCAACTTTGCTCTAACGAGCCGACTTTCTCGCCTCTCGCGAATCCACGCGCTCTCGAGTCACGAAGAAAACAAAAAAAAAAAAGGTCGAGCGAACGCCAAAACGATCGCGCTGTCGCAATTGCGCTTCTAATTTTTTTCCTCCTCCTCCTCCGTAATAATTCGTAGCCGAGTCGTGTTATTACGAGAGAATCTATCTGTTTTCATTGGGCAATCATTCCTCTCTCTCTCTCTCTCTCTCTCTCTCGCGTCTTCGAATTTATTACACGGCCCCGAGTGAAACCTGAATTTCACGGATTCTGTTTACTTTGGGTAAGGCGGCTTTTGTATATCGGATTGTTCAATTATTGTACGGCGGCGCGAGAGCCCGGATTAGGTCGCGCGTGTAGATGTCGCGTATACTCGGTTGCGTAAATTCGTCGAGTGCGTCTGGGTAGATAAATTTTACTCGGAACCTTTAAAGGAGACTGTTTTTTTTTTTTTTTATTGATTTTCATCGTGCCGCTGCGGCGTTGTGTAATTTCGAGTAATAATGGAATTTTTGAAAAGCTTCGACCGGGAGATTAAGTAACTTTGTCTCTTTACTAATTCATTTCTATCGTTTGTGATTAACTCTGGTGAATTGAACATTATGAGGATATCAAAGATTTCAAGCAAGATTCAAGGATGAAGTATCTGTGACAAGCCATAAAAAGTTATTTATTTAACTATTATATAAATAAATCTTTGCTTTTAGAATTTTTCAAGGAATCGCAGTAAATATTCGTGGACAAATTTTTTATAGAATAACGTAGAAAATCAGCTTATGACTGTACTTGCATTGAATTTAAAGGAAATTAACTAATTTTTTATGTTCCAATGGCATTCTATATTAAGAAGAAGAATAAATGCGAAAGAGCTCTAAATCACAAATGTACATAAACGTAGCATTAAAAAATTGTACTCAAAAAAATGAATTGAAATAGCAAGTGGATTTACATTAGCATTATGACGACTCGTTCAATTTGTAAATCTTGCTAGTGAATGACCTTAAACTTTGGGCTCGAGAATTTGCTACTGATACATCAATAAATTCGACCATGATTCTTGTCACAACTATTAAGTCCAAGATGTGATGAAAGGAAATTCTGCGACGACATGAATAATTAACGTTTCCCTGTATACAGGCGCGTTGGACGCCGACAGTCATTTACCTATTAAATCTTGCAACTTTAAGCCGTTTAATTCACAGAACGTTGAATACTAAGAATGCGATTTAAATTAACATTTTTACGCAAAATTTATCTTTCTGAATTTTTTTTTGCAATACAAAAATTACTTTAAAATCCATTTGCACAACTCTCCTCGGACGAAATTTCGTATACGCGTTGTATTAATAAAAAGCTCTTTTTGTAGCTTCACTAGATTCGAGGCCTTACTGTATTTCTTCAAATAAGCGGATACATTAATTTCTTTTACGACGTAAAAAGTACATAAATAGCAGATTTTCACCTGGGCATGTTTTCTGTAATCTACGCACATATATCTCTGCACGTGCGCCTTGCACTGGATATCAGATGGAATACTTTTGGATTATATGATTTCTCAAACAAAAGGCTCGCCGAGTATACGAGGAAAGAAAACAAACAAATTAACGTGATGTCCATCCGAGTAATATAATACCGACTCGAGATAGCTGGTTTGCAATCAACCGCCGATCTTTCTGATGTAAAAAGTTGTCGAAAAATGCGAGGAATAAAATTATTCTTTTTTATAATCGTACGATAACGATTACCTTGTCATGAGGTTAAAAGTCATTATTTAAAAATCGTATATAAAAAGAAAGAACACTTAAAAAAAGACTCACTGCAGTTATTACAAAATGTATAAGTATAGGGGAAATGGTGCATCCACCCTTGATTTCCATTCACATTTTCTTATATACCTTTAATTAACTGCTACTATCTCCGCATTCATCCAGTGCAAAGCGGGAAAAATCTAAGAGCGAAACCCAGTGAAATAAATCCTAATTAGGAAACTCGTTCCAGAGATTGCCGCGGGCCTATTAGAATATTCGTATTCGATGTTTATGTTACGTTAGGTAGGCTTAATACCCATAATTACCCAAACTGTAGTATCCGAATTAATTTATATTATTTCATTCACTCGATCTGAATTTTTACACATTATAATGTAAACTCAAACATTTGGAACATTTGTACTTTACCATTAATTGTGCGGGGAATATAATTTTTCCAGAATAACTTATTTTTTTTTATTAAACAAATATTATCGCTCTTCCCGATGTTTTTCTATTCTATTTGATACCTTGTAATTAGTAGTCGTTAATATTAAGCGCATCTTATTGTACATATCATTTCTATTTATCCAACTCAGAAATTCTCGAGTATTCATTTCATCAGCTTGTGACGGAAACGATTATCGCTTATTTTTTTTGGCGCGCTTCTTGCCCTCTTGGCCTTTTTTTGGACGACGCGTCCAATCAGGAACCGAAATAATTGTTTCGTAATGGAGAATCGCGCAATTAGCGCGCGAAGTAATCGCTTCGCCGTGCAATTAGGAATGGATGTGGATGTTGACTGCACGTTTGCGCTCCGTGAAAATTACGGAAATTGCAAAGGTATAATTTAAAGCGAATATGGCAGGTGTCGTTCATTTTGAAATAAAATGATAATCTTTTCTTTGACAGATTAAAATCGAATAGTAGATTAAATTTTTACAAAATGGAAAAATACATTATTGTTAATGAGCACGGGACAAATTAGATAAATAGTTTTTTAAGAAAAATTTTAAAATTCTCATTAATAATAAATTTATCAAAACAAACTACCTGAAATTCTTATTAAATTAAGATTGCAGTAACTTTTACTCTTGCATAGATTGCAGCATCTCTTGTAGTCTTTATTCGCTGTCAAAATGGAATTTACGTAAAGACTAAAAAACAGTTTTGAGTGCTGAAGTAAAAGGATAAAGAGCGCAGCAGAGGTTTTCACTTTTCCTTAAACTTAATCTTTTCAAGAATTTCATTTGAATCTAACTTTTTACTCCCCGGTAAAACCTAGAGATAAAAACTAGATTAATAAACAATTCATCGGCCAAGAAGAAGCTTAACCAGCACTCAAGGCTCCCGCGACTCGAGCAAAAACGGCGCCTAAGCAAAAAGTACTCGGCGGTAATTGCGAAAACTACTTGGTTTTTCTTCCGCGCTTAATCTTTTTTCATCGTATACCTATACGTATACCCACAGGCGCACATGTGCATATATACGAGCGCGCAGCCGGCGGCGCGTTACGAAAACTTGGTAACTCCAGGCGAAGGAGCTCGAGAGCACTCGGCGTTGCATTATTATCACCGTTATAACTTCGCTCTGATACCTGACCGGAGGCGAGGCTAATCCCAGGCCTCTTTGATGAGTATCCGATTTTTATTCTCAGCTCGGCTATCTCCGGATCGGAATTAGCGCGGTTGCCGCCGCGAGGGCAGCGCCGAGCTGCTGTTCCGGATTGCGCGGTGTGAACCAGTGATGCGGAAGGGGATAATTGTTGAGAGGATCGTTTTGGGCGCGATTAAGATTTATTAAATCCTTCGAAGGCGTTTTTGCGCGATTTTTTTAAACGTGATTGTTTGTACGCCATTATTTAGCAATGCAAGATGAGTATTTAAGCGTTGAAGTCTTTCTGCAATAAAAATTCTTAATTTTTCAATGGTGTAAATTGGCGAAATCTACGTAGGGACAAAAATTTTTGGCCTTATGCAAGATTTTAGCACAACGATAAAATCACCAGAAATTTTTCGCATTTAACTTGGCAAAGATTGAATGTTGTTAAAATTTCTACATACGACCAGCTCAGTATTTACAAATAATGTAACATTAAATTAAAACTGAATTGACCAACATGAAAGTCGGGATTTTGCAATATTTCTGTTTACCTTGAATCATGAAAGTAAGAATTGAAACCATTTTCATCATCGCGTAGTTCTTTATTATGCGCCTTTATCCGATTTCACCAAAAAAAAAACTTTTTCGGAAGATTGCTCATACTTTTATTTTAATATAATATTATAAGCATAATTTCGAATAAGAAAATGGACAAAATATCGTCTCCTATACTGCTAATGCAATGTATCCCGGACGGAAATAGAGAATAGCACACTGTGCCCGCGTACGTATTATGTGAGGTTACGACATATTTAATACAGGTTGAATATTTCGTGGTAATTGCGTTTGCTTCGGAAACTAGTTAGACTGGTTGCCTATTTCTACTGGACCGTGATCTTAGAAGTTGCAGTAATGGAAATGCCTTATTTCTAGGATGAATTTTTCTAGATACTTTTTACTTGCAACGCTTCAGATCCCAGCATTTTTTTAATGGTTAATTAGCGTGCACTTATGGGAAACTAGAATTTGTTTAATTCGTCGATAAATCTTGTAAATTGAAATATTGCAAATTCTATTTTTCAATCTTCAGTCATTTTTAAGGTGAAAATCGCAATTAAAGATAGCCGTTGCAAAAACTCTTCCTTGCTCGTCAATGTTCAATTGCAGGTACGATAAAAGAAAAAGTGCGGTATTTTGTCGGCTAGTTATCCTTCGATGATATGCAACATTTGGATCTTTCTAAATGACAGTAGCTGTGACGTATTGTTTCGATGAGGTGATATAAGTGTATATTGTAATTGTACCGTGTGAACTTTTTTTGCTTTGATTTCGATTTTTCTTGAATTTTCTTTGACTGTTATTTAGAATGGCTAAATATAATTTCTTGATTATTTGTAATGTTGAATGTTTTAATTAGCTGTCCTTGTAATAAAATATTCCACGAGTTATGTCCAAAATAGCGCAGATTCAATCATTCTTTTGCAGTTTTAAATTTTATGGATATAGAGAAGAATCCTAAAATGATTTTCAAATCTATTTAAAATTTATACAATTTATAGTCAAAAAGCAAGAATCTCAAATCCTATAACATAAGATTTTTAAACTTTTAGTTGAAGCATAATCATGCACTTTTATCATAAAAATTAGAGCAAAGAACAATATTTGAGTATATGATGCCATTTTATGTAAAAACGAGAAAAATAAACTATCATTATTTTAACGTAATTATAGAGACTGGGAGTATGTAATACCTTTTATTTCAAATGAAATGCTACCTTTGCTAACTATTATTACTATGTCAATGATTAGTTTTACTAAAAAAATATTATTTTATTTATAATTTTAATCCTTATAATTATAGATTTAGCAAAATTAAGTATGCTTTTTTAGGTTTCAATAATAATAATGAAAAGTAGAGATTATTGAGCAACTAAGAATATAAAACAAACTAATATATAGCTCGTTTTAAAAATTTTACAGTATTGTTATTTTTTTGTAAAATTTTGATTCTATATAAATTTTATAAAATTGGTATACGAACATATAAAAAATATGAGCCTCTCTAATTTTTATAATCGAAATTTTACAAAACTTTTATCTAAAAATAAAATGTAAAAGATAAAATCCTGTTAAAAATTATACAAATTATTTACACGTGAAAAGAAAGATAAGAAAATTTACAATTAGGTTTTATATCTGATACTTTAAATAAATTTATTTTTAATAGCGATAAGAAGAATGATTTTATTTGCATTGCATATATATAATATTGATAATTCAATTTGTTTTAGGTGTGAGCTCACAAAAATTTTAAAACGACATGCAAGAAATGCTACTAAAAACGTATAAATTACATAATAGAAAAAAATTATTCAGTTATAACATTAAATTATTTGGCATCTGTGATACGTAAGTAAATTATTGCATTGAAAGCTTCATTGCAATCTTGATGCAGGATGTTGTGACTTATAAAAGGCGTTATGAATCAAATACGCATATAGCACTGGATTATCAAAGTAGTTTTTATAAATTGTAAATAAGAGTATCAACTTAAAGTGATTTAAGCTTTAAAACATGAGTTAAAATTACTTAAATTTTTTAAGTCTTAACATATTTTAATTAATAAAAAAATCTAGGCTGAATAAAATCTGCGCATTCATCTCTGCAACTTTCTCCTCGAGAAAGTAAAGTATCTAGAATTTTGGCTATCCGAATTGACTTTGACCTGCGTTACATCATTCGAAAAATGAAATTGCAGACTATCTAATAGAAATTTGACTGTAGCCAAATCAAGTTCAGCTCGCATTCTATATGATTAAAGTAGTTATACAAATTAGAAGTTTGGACAACTATTCAATTTCTTAGCCTGCATCGTTAAAATTTTTGTTCAACGCAAAAACATTTAAAATTACAAATAAACAATCTACAATAGACAGATATAGTTATAAACGGGTAATACAATAAAATTGAATAGCAATTTATTATTGAAATAAAATTAACCTTTTACAATTAGACTTTAGCTGAATAATTATTATGTTTTAATACCAGTTAATAAACCAACACAGTAAAAAAATCTTCCCAACGTTCTATAACTTTCAATTAAAACAGTCTATTTTCTAACCCAAACGCTGTTGGAATTTTATGCAGAATCGGTGCATGTTTTAATTTAAAAAATCCTGATTCATTCCCGATGAAAAAGCGCCGGCAAAATACAGAAAAAAAAGTATCGAATGAAAACAAACCTGCGCAGCTCGCTCTGAAAAGGGCTCGACGGCTGCAGCAATTGGCACAAGAGCACAGAGATAATCGAGATCAAGGCCGATGTCGCCGAAAACGAAACCTCGTTCTCAGGACTTGAAAACTCGCGGGCGCGCGCGCTTGCCGAGGTACAAGAAAAGGCGACGACGAGGGGGCCAGTCCTGCTGGCGCTGAGGCTTGCGGTGGACTGAATCGACGGCGGCGAGCGGCTTCCCTCGCCGTGGCGCCGCTCAATGGAAAACGAGTATGGGGCTATACCGAGCGAGAGCGTCGCATGCCGCCACGGAACTAAGCGCCGATTTACGCTGCACCGCGCGCTTCGTGGAAGAATACGGTTCGCGTGGATCTCCCGAAGTTTTTCTTCGCCAATCTGGCCGATACACCTGGTCGCGCTCGTTCGACTGGATAAAAAAGCTGCGTCCTCAACGTTGCGTCGACTTAAAAAACTTTGCTGGAGTTTAATTCCATTAGTCTGCCTTAAATAAGTTGTAATATTTTAAGATGGGTCAAAAATAAAAAATCTCTCTGGAAATGAGTAAATTTTTAGTAATTCTTGTAGATTTAAAAATTGATTTCGTAATTTTGAAGAGTATTGCAGTCAGGTTATACAGCATTACTGTCAGTTGTGACCAAAGATTACTTTATAAATTGCTAATTCTTTCATCATTTTCATCTTATCAATGGATCTTTGGACACCTGAAGTAATAATTCAATCTAAATATACAAGTCAAATGAGAAGTCAATGGGTACTTTCGACGGTCAAAGAAATACTTTAATTTAAAAACTGAGTTTTCTGAATAAAAAATTCTGAATAAAAAAATGAATAAAAAAAACAGTCTTATTTTTGGAATATGTAAAAATTCAAAATTTTATATCCAATTAATTGAAAATTTACCTTGAGATTTTAAATTCTTTTAAAAAATTTCACCAAATACTTCAGGTAACTGAACTTCTATCTGATTGACCTTAACGCGATTTGTAGGAATCGCCTAAAGGATATATGGATATTATTAAACTTTTACGTCGGCGATGTCGCAAATAAAAAGGAGTATCCTTGGTCCGGGATGTTGCTATAAAATTTTAGAATGTTCCAGAAGCTAATAGGCGCCACTTTTTTAATAGTTTTTAAATTTGTAGAGATGAGTTGGCCAGGTTAGCCTCATCTACAAAAGCTAATGAAATTTGTATTCAATCTTCGTTCGCTGTTTTTTAATGACTTTGTTTTTTGTCGATAATTTTTGATGGTGCGGTTTATTAATTTACAAAACTTTCATACTTGTAATGGTTATATGTTGTTTCTTAAATATTACGAATGACTGTCAATTTTGAAATTAGCTTTTCGTTGCAAAACTTTAATTTACGGCATCTTCTGTATTACACTTGACACAGAAAAAGTAATTTTTTTCAACGTTGATACAATTCAAATATATTTATTTGGAGTAGCAAAAAACTGAATGTTATCTAATAAGATGCTACTTGACGAGTGTAACAATGACATTTTTTATTAACTAATACACGCGTCACAGATTTAAAAATAAATCATGTAAACAATACTCGGAAGAGTAAAGCAACAATTATACAATAGAAAGAATTTAATTGCATGCATATATATACTTTTAACTCTGCTAATGGCACGATTAGTAAAGTTATAATAAGTTATTTTAGCTTTCTCTATATACATTAATTAATTTTGTTATTATCTTGTTGTAATTCATTGCATATAATTACTAACATTACTTTTGTGAACTTACTTCTTGCTGCAAACAGTATACTTTAAATGCAACTAGTTTTATTTACTTCAACATCTTAGCAATATTTGAGCCGGTTTTCTTGAATTTCCATGCAGACAGCGGTAAAATATTTTTAAACGAATGGTCACTCTATATTTATGTCACATAATATGCAAGCTTCCTTGCTATTGCAATTTTTTTATTATTGCTTGGGTATCAAATATGTTTAGTAACCTATAATTATAATTACCTTTTGATGCGCCGACAATGTCAAAAAAAGTTTTTGTTTACATGCAAAGTTATGGAATAGAAACAACAAAAACTTTTAAAATATGAAAATCATACATTTTGAAATGTTTGCGATCATAAATGCAA
>JAWWML010000062.1:6844211-6909641 GCA_035047165.1 Ormyrus rosae | reverse complement strand
ATTTTGCGTGCCTAAGCAACTGTAAAAAAATTTGGCAATTCCAGAAAGGGTGTCATTTTCACTATTATAATGGGGGATACCCTTTGGCTCATAATATACTTGTAAAGTCTCTTAGCCTTCTTGTGGTTATTTTGTTCTAAAAATTCTTAAATATTAAACAATTTAATAAGAAATTTTTATTTTCTTTATTTTTGTTTTAATTATAATTATCAATAATTTTTCCCTTGTACATTGTTATATTATATGACCAAAAAGGAATATTAATGAAAAATATGTAAGGTGAATGCTAAATTTTAAACTTAGTTTATGGAAAAATTTATAAGTATGTATTTTAGGGTCCTGTGGTTACTGACAATGGAAATTTCATCCTAGATTGGCATTTTCCAGATAATATAGTAGATTGGCCTGCAGTAAATCAAAAATTATTATTAATTCCAGGACTGGTAGAAACTGGTCTTTTTGTAAATATGGCAAAAAACATCTTTTTTGGTATGGCAGATGGCACTGTTAAAGAACAATCGTGATTTTCATAAATATTTGGAATGGTACTAAAGGGGGTGTCGAATACCGACTGAGCTGACATCATGGTGCGCGTCAAAATACGCTCGAATGCATGAGCTTGCATAAGCATCTCTGACGGCCACAACGTCAGATTTCGAGATGCTTCGACACCCCCTAAAGGATGACGCGAGAAAAAAATATTTTTCTAGAAGAACAGCTAATTTTTTGATAAATTTTTTTAAGATCTGGATATGAGGATAATCTTCTAATCTCATAAATTGACATTTGACCATGTTTCTAAGTTTTTACTTTTATATATTTATTACATCATAAGACTTAATTATAGATGTATAAATAAATATTTTCATATCCTGCAATTTTTTTATTCATTTTTCTATTTTTAAATTAATAAAAACTAGAATATTGTTAAGAACCTCTACCATTTCATTGACATGTAGCTTCCTCCAAATTAATTTGTCATTCCTATATTTATAGTAATAGTTCAAATATCAAAATAGATTAATGTAATATTTAAAAAAAATGGAAAAAATATTACTACTATAAAATCACAATACTTTGTTTAATAAAGAAACAAAAACGAGTACATTAATTTTGAAAATTTTTTTTAATTTTAAAAATTTAGTAAAAGATGAAAAAAATAAACAGTCGATCATTGAAAAAGACCGATTATTTCTTAAGATATAGCTATTAAAAAAATTTTAGAAGAAAAACGAAACCTTAATATCTTTGGACCTAATGAGTTTCATAAGCTGAATATACAAAAAATCTAATCTACCTTTTCCCAAAATTTCAAGTCAATTGAAGCCTTTTTATTCCCGCAATCATTTGACATAAAAAGCTCATTTTTTCTAATTTTCAGTTTTTTACTCAAAAGTTAGTTGACAAGATGGCTTGAAATTTTTATAAATTATCACTATTTATATTGTAAATTACCAACATTTTTTCAGAGTAATTGATCATTTAATTTGAGAGTTATGATCTTTAAAAAAAAACACGTTTTTGTTAAATCAAGATTCGTAATAGTTAGAGTAATTTTTTTTTAAATTATGGGTATTTTTATGCTCTTTAAAATGCTTTTTATCCAATTCAAATATCTCAATCCTATCATTAAAAAAAGCAAAAAACAATTTTTCAAAAATCGAGAATACACCATAAAATAAAAAGGGATCTGCGAAACAAAAAACGGATCTTTCACCTGTCATCACATAAAAAAATGAACCCTGAATGATGAAAATCCGTTCAATAGAAACTGAACTCCAGACGAACGGGAGCACACATACACACGCGCACACACATGCACGCACATTTATACGCATTTTTAAAAAACCACGTATTTTGATTCCTGACACCTCAGAATACAATAATTTTTTTTTTAATTAAAATACAATTATAACATTTATTTACAAAAAATCCAAATATTATTATCCAAAAATAATTCTATGAAAATATGTAATCATTATTTAGAAACTGCACACACAGAACAGTAGCAAGTTGAGAATTAGATATCATTATGACACTAAGAAATCGCGCCGGCACCTATGATTTTATTATATAAAATTTGAGCGAATAGAAATAAAAAAAATCGCCCGAACAGGGACTCGAACCCTGGACCCTCAGATTAAAAGTCTGATGCTCTACCGACTGAGCTATCCGGGCGACTGTGCCATCCGGGCGCTTATGTACTACATTAATTCGCAGAATCTAAATCAGCTGCTTCTATATAGTAATAATATGCAAAATTCTACTGTAAAAGCATCTAGTGCAAAGAAATCTAGTCGAATTATAAAACAAATTAAATACTGTAAATTTACCACAAGCTCAAAATAATTGTGCTACCAGGGTATATCAATTGAGAACGTTTTCATTTAATAGGCTGACTTTTTTATAAATTGTAGTCAGACATTGAAATTGTAGTTTTTTCTTGAATAAAAAAATTTCCAAACGTTTTAAACAAAGTTAAATAAAACTAAAAAATGAGAATTGTAATGATGGTAATTATTTTTATTGTATTATAATACCCTTTAATATTCCCTTTATTAAATAAACTTAATTACATTTTTTATTTATTTTTAAAGTATTTAAGATAATTATTTTAATATAATAGTTTTTTATTTAAGACTGAATAAAATAATAAAATATATATTAAAATATTATTTATTATTTATTAATATTTATTATTATTTTTTTGCTTCCTCTTAGAGGAGGCTTTGTGATAGTAATTTTTGGAGTTGTTCGAAAAAAAAGTTATAATTGTATTTTAAGGTGTCAGGAACAAGAATAAATGGTTTTTGAAAAATGTCTGTATAGATGTATGTGTGTGTGTAGTGAATAATCGATCTCTTTCAATGCTCGATCACTTATTTTTTCGCCTTTAACTTTCAAAATTAAAAAGAATTATTGAAATTCATCTACTAGATTTTGTTTTATAACGATTTTAAATTATGTACGGTATCGCGATTATATATATAACATAGTACTGTAATATTATTATTATTATGATTTTATTACGACTTTTTACATTAGTTTTAGCAAAATAGTTGAAATAAAATACAAAAAATTACTTTTCTTTGACTAATAATAGTTAGAGAAAATTCAATTTACTTGAAATTTTTATTTAATTTTTTTCAAAACGAAGATAGTGTGAAAAGGTAACGGCAGTTTAAAATCACCTTTATGCTCTTGTACTGAACATTATTTTTTGATACGACTTGTACAAAGCTTGATTTAGTGCATGATTTTTATTCAAGCTGGCGCAAAATCGAGTTTTGCGCAAGGAATTTAAAAAATTCTGTTTTCTAGAATTGTAAATATTCCAATAACAAAAAAAAAATAAAATACTAATACAAAAATAAATAATTAATTAAATATAGAATAGTTTGAAATTAATTTTGTTGAAATCGATTGTGTTTAATGAATTTCGGAGATAATATTGGGATGATAAATTAATTAGGAGGAAGCTATTATTTAGGTTTTATTATTTAAAATTTATTCTATATTTAAATAATAAAATAATAATTTATAATTACTGTATACATTAAAAATTCCAGTTCAAATAAAAAATTTATTATTAATTAGAGGTAGTTTTTATGTTTATGGATGAAAATTTTTTAATTCTTCTTTTGACTTTAGTAATTTTATTATACGCAAGATAAGAAAGATTAATTGTGGAAACATCGTTATGACCTGTTGCATAATTATAGAATGCTTTAAATTTAGATACGAACCTCTTGGCAATTACCTATCTATAAGTAATAACATTTAGCTGCATATATATATCTCTTTTGTGCTTTCTTTCAACGTTTCCTTAATTTTGCAACTTTTAATTACGCTGGAATAAATAAAATATTGTACAGGTATAATTTTGTAGGACAAGGCTTTATTGTGCAAAATTATTCTGGTGCTCAATCTTTTCCTCTCTCCTTTTTCGTTTTTTTAAATGCCAGCATTTCTTAAAAGCATGATTGACACGCGGTCGATAAATCTTATTTACAATAGCTCGTTTTGAGAACTTTTCCTATTTAAATATCCATTGTACATTGTATAAAGAAAAATTTTTAAAATAGTCAATCGCAACGCGTTTTCTTATTTTTTGGAGAACAAAAAATTAAATATAAAAATAAAAGATGTTCAAATTTAGTGAAACTAATATAAAATTTTGAAATCCGCATTAGACATTTGAAGAAAGCAATAATTATATACATGCTATAATTCCGCAGATCCTTTAAAGTACATAGCTAGAAGGCGTTAATTTGGAATGAAAATTTTAGAAAATACTGTAGGACTTTTCCTTTGTCTATTCTTGCAGCTGAAAATTAGAAAACTTATATGAAATTATTAAAACTTTTAATCCAAATTTCCACCAACATGTACTTAGACATAAGTAAGTTCTCTTAAGTTGAAATAGCAAATTAATTAATAAAAATTAAGCAGTGAAAATCTACTATTTTTCAGTATTTATTTTTTACTGTGCGCATTAATAAAGTGGTTTTATTAAAATCAAGAAGATTTCTATGCGCTTTTCGAAAAAACTAAAATTTAGATATATTCACTTGATTATTTTGTAAAAAATACCTAATTGGGCAATATCTATTCAAACATTAAAGCTTTTCCAGAATAATTTAGTTCAATGCAACGACATCCAACTAAATATATATAGCTAAGAATTGTATTGCGCGTCAATCAAGTTAACGATTGCCGTTACATAACGCGTCCCGAATATAATCACGTGTAATCGTGAAAGTTCGACGATCGATTTTCCATGGGCGTCTTATAAAGCCGCCAGAATTCGAATCTATAGTTCTGTTTGCTATTCCCAACAATCACGCAGTCCGGTATATATTGGAAGTTTTTCGCAAGCAGCTGTAGCAGCAGCCTGCAGGGCCTCTTGATGCGTGAACCCTGTCGGCTAAGCTGCCCCCCGCGGCCGGCATTTACACCGACTATTTCGCTTCCGGGCAGCGCAGGACGACGAATCGGAGGGATGACCTCTTTTTTTCTTTGTTTGCACGGTGGCACTTATTTTTGGCCCCGCGCGTCCACGTGAGTCCTACGTGGGAACATTTAGCTGGATCGGCCCTAATTTCGCTTCGAAATTACTTGTGGCATTGCTTTATATATATATATAGAAACGCGCGCTACAGGTTTCCTTCTCAAGTAATCTCGAGCTAAGCAATAAATACTAAATTTAAGATTTGTTTTTGGTTCTAGTATAACAATTCGAAAAATTTTAAAACTAGTTTATACTGTTGGTTTGAGTACGCGGAAAGTTTTAACATGTTGCATCGCCGCGTAAAAGAAAATTATTTCAGTAAATATAATAAATTTGGAAAAAAATATCAATATAAAAGTGATATTATTTTATGACTTTTTTAAAACAGGTTTTTAAAAAAAAGGACCAACCACAAATCTTATTTATATATATATTCTAGCCCCGATGGAATTGACTCAATTTTTGATACTTTATGGCGGACTCCTGATCAAAAGTGTATATATGCTTTCGAGATATAGAAGCTTAAAAATTTAAATTTTATAACATAATAGTTTTTGTAGTCCCGGTTAAATTAATTCGAAATGGTTAAAAGTAATCATTGGTTCAAAATCCAAAAATATAGTTTTTGAGTTATCCATAAGGTTTGCGCAAGCGACTAGCTTGGCTTATTCACTTCTTTTTGATAAACAGTGAACATCGAATGGTCGCATGAGAGTAAACTGCCTATGGCATCTACGAAAAAAATCACTCAATGCGGATACAAGAGAACAATAGCGTTTTTAGGCGGATGAATACAACGATCAAATGACGGTTGGTCTTAAGCCGTATGAAAATTCTTATTTTAAAGAAATTACTTTCGCAGTAACAATTATGTTTTATTCGACTTATCATAATTCGCATGTAATAAAATAAATTTATGTAATTATATATGAAAACCTTTGTTCGCGAATTTTTTTTTGGGGAAAAAAGTAAGATTTTTTCCATTTAATTTGTTTATAAAAAATAACCAATGCAACATGATTCTTTTAAAGCATTCAACATCCATGGATCGTGAAATAATTTATTCCCTGACATAAAACCTTAAAACTAAAATTTAAGAGACATGTATCGACGTACAAAAAGGCCTCATAAATACGTAATAGCATGTGTATATACCAAACATTTTAAAATTCTAAAAATTTTAAACGAAAATTATTAATGCAATAAACAAACGTTTTAATTTATAATGCAATTGATAAATGTTTCGAGTATTTTTCATTATGAACAAATTTCTCATTTAATCAATCAAATGCATTAAACTGCGGGGCTGCAGAATGTATCCGCTTTAGTACGCAAATTACGGCACCTGTAATAAGTCTCGCAATTGTTATGTCGATAAAAGCACAATACACATTGGAGAGAGTATATAATTTTATGTTCCCTCGGGATGTAATGAAACAAAGGCAAAATAAAAGAGACCTGCATGAGTACTATAGAAAGAAAACTTTCAATAAAACTAAGATCCAATCCTTTGAAAAGATAAACTGTACTTGTCAGTTGCACTTGGTTTTGAATAAAAAGCCTTCAAAGTCTACTTTTTATGCTTAATTTCATTTTAAGCATTATTTGTATAATATATTAGAACGTCCGTAAAAATAGGAAAATATTTTTGGAAAAAAGATTTCTCTTAATAATCCGAAAAAAATTGCAGAAGTAATTTAAAATTGCTTTTTTTAACATTTTTCGCAATAAATAATATTAATTTATTAGCTTTACGATGCTTTACTTTAATAAATATCAAAATAAACTTTTTTTGCGGTAAAGAGTTATATTATTTACATCGAAAACTTTGCTGCCACAATAATAAATTTTAAATTATCATTATCGGGAGAAGTATTTGCATACAGTAATTTTGAAATATTATACCTTCTTAACAGCGAAAAATTCGCCTACGAAACACAGCTAATGAAAATGGAAAAACTTCTTGATCATGATTTACAGGCTTTTTTATATGATATTAAGTGATTGTCAAAATCCGTACTTGGTGCAGGATAATGACAAATAAAAATATAATTTATTACTTGAAAATGTGATATGTGAATTGAACATAAAAAAAAAATCAAATATTGACACATTGGTTTATTCTCGCGTAAAAAGCCACAAAATAGAACGTCCGGTTTGCAACGGGAAATGTTTGAAATTTTAAAAACCATATGAGCTTTTCGTAATTGGTTCAGAAGTAGCACGTCGTCGTTCGACAATATTTTGACTTGTCAGTCTTGATGTATAGCATCGTACTTTAGAGTGACGTTTGCAGCATCTGATCATGTCAAATGAAGCGAGCTCTCGTACAATTATGATCGAATGAATTCATCATTCACAAGTAAGTTCTTGAAGTAATTTGTTTCAACTAATGCACTCATAATAATACAAACGTGTAACATATTTCCAAATCAAGTCAATTTCGATCTTCACAGAGAAAAATGTTTCAATATTAGTTTTTACTATAGTTCTATGAAGTTTTAGTAATCCGCAGTGTAGGATAATTTTTTGGAATAATTTAAGTTTATCCTCGCATTAGTAAAAGGTTTACTATAATTTTTAATCTCACATAATACACATTAAAGGGTTAACTTTTAAAAATATGTAATATGTATAACCACGTAAAAATTAAAGCAACGGTTTCATTTAAAGTAGATTTAGATTATAGTACATCATAAATAATTCTCTTGATTTCAAATCTATGAAATCCATAAAAATCTAAGTAAACTATACATCTGGCCCTTTCAAGGCTGTTGCAAAATCCTATAAAACAAATAGAAAAAAGTCCAGCATAGATGTTTGTATGCCCTTCGAAATAGTCATATATCCAGAAATGAACGCCAGGAGTGCCGCAGCTCATATCGAGAAGATGCCGGCACTCGAGCTTAGAAGCGCATAAGGCTCGAGTTCGCAATCGACGCTCTCGTCGCGGCGAAGCGCAGGCGGGACGGACCTCCGCGCAGGTCCTGAAAAAGCGTAGGCGCAGTCTCTGGCCAGGAGCGTGGGGGAGGGGAGGGGGAGGCGCGTTCTCCGCTATTTGAAGCCGGAGCACCCTTTATCCCCGTCAATTTCAATTCTGCGCCCGCGAGAGATTCGAACTGGACATCGAGTGAGCTCGCTCACCCTCGAGAACCGAAGCGCACGATCGTCATGAAGGTGAGTCTCTTACCGAGTCTTGGACTTCGCCTTGCTTTTCGAGCTTTATCATTTGCAAAAGGTTCACTTTGTCTTTAAATTCATTAATTCGGGTGAAATGGTGAGAAGATTTCGGCGTACTTTTTTTACGTACAAGGAAATAATTGCTTTTGTGTAATAGTTTTAAACTGTAAACCTTTTTTAATTCTATGTCTTTGCCAATATATTAATGAAGGAATACTGAAAGAGAATAATCCAAGTCGAATATAATTCATTTGATTACAATTAAACACTTAGACTTAGGACTTCAGTAGGAGAAATTATCTGAATGGCTTAATATTCCTATTGCACATTATAAGTTTACACTGAGAGAAATGTTCGACTAATATAAAAATTTCCATTATCCTTACAATTATTATACTGTATACTAAAATTTAATAGAACTATATCAATTTTTACTAAAATTATATTAAATTTTAGCATATAGTATAGTAATTTTTATGATAATGCAAGCTTGTATACCCATTGATAAAAAACATAATTGCTCTGTTTTTACTATTGAGTACATCGTATTGGTTTATAGTTGCAAAAATTTACACCCACAAGGAAACAGAATATTATAATTAAGATATGCTTTGATTTAACAATATTCTGGATAATTATATATAGTTAATTCCATAATTATAATTGAACTTTATTATTTGAACCAATAATATAAATTTTATTGCTTTTCAGAAAATCTAATTTGTATTTTAAAAGAAGTTTAGCTTCCCACGATATTAACGTGATTCGGGGTACAACAAATTTTTTATGGTGTTCTACTAATAAAAAGTGCTATTTTTGAATTTTTCAAATAATATGGAATTCTGCGATTCATGCTGCAGTCAAGCCATGAAATTAAAAAAATTAAAATGTAGAAATACTACAGCTACAAATAAGTGCAGATTCAATAATGTATAACGTTTCATATCTTGTTTGGTTATAAGGTTTGTAAAATTTGTAAAAATTAGCAACCTAGTTGGTAAAGCGATCAGAGACTAGGAGAATGAAAATTTTTACCAACTAGACTGCCAAAATTACAAGTTAGAAAAATTACAAGCCAGAATCGCAAAAATTACAAGCCAAAATGGCAAAAATTACAAACCTGGTTGGTAAAAATTTTCATTCTCCTGGTCTATGATCGCTTTACCAACTAAATTGATAATTTTTACAAATATTTTTGAAAATTTTACAAACTTTGGCTTCTCAGTGGACATACTAGATCCATAATGATAGTTTTTGTGGTCCTGGCTTAATTGGCTGGAAATATAGTATGATGTAGTTGTGATGTTTTGAATCGAAAGTGTCTATTCGCCAAAATCCAAAAATACCCAGTTCTTTAATTATAGTATATTTAATTTTTTTTTTACACACATATAGATACTTTAAGAAAAATTTTTTATTAAAAATTACTATACTGTACACCAAAGTGTATGCAAATTTGCATTATCCTAAAAATTACTAAAATGTATACTAAAATTTAATATACATGTAGTAAAAATTAATAGTTTTTTTTAGTTTTTAGGATGTAGTATAGTAATTTTTAGGATAATGCAAGTTTGCATACACTTTGGTATAAAATATAATAATTTTTAATAAAAATTTTTCTCTCATTTTTCTTATTGTATATTACGCATTTCAATTTCAGATTTTCAACCTCCTATATCTCGAGAACTATTCATTTTGCGACTTTGTGCCTATGGACACTTTTGATTAGGAGGTCTTGAAGTAAAGTATTCCAAAAATTCAGATAATTTTATCAGGGAAAAAAATCATAAGTTTTGTGCGGGGTTCTTTCTTAATTCAGCAACAGTAATAGTGTACTGTTAATTTAATTTTCTTGTATGAAATTCAATCAAACTTCGACGTCTCTGCTACCCGTTCGACATTTTTCAATAAGTTTTTTAAAACTCGATCGATCAAAATGCAAGTAAGAAATTAAAAAATTACTTTTCGATTAATCATCAGTGCTACTGCAATTTCAATTCATCTGTTCGAAGTCGGAACATTAACTTCCAACATGCATTACGATACATTTTTTATGGTAGCAGGAGGTATAAGGGTGACGACCAGAACACCCTATTTAATAAATAAATATAATCCCAATCGCACACGTAACGTCTTCGAATCGACTTCAAATAAAAATTTTAAAAAGATTTTGAATCCTTATTTATAATACTGATTTATTATAAATTTTCTAAAGTCTAACTTGGAAAAATTATTTAAAAGTAAATTAAAAGTTTTCTAA
Source organism: Ormyrus rosae (assembly GCA_035047165.1). Classification (NCBI taxonomy): domain Eukaryota; kingdom Metazoa; phylum Arthropoda; class Insecta; order Hymenoptera; family Ormyridae; genus Ormyrus; species Ormyrus rosae. The sequence continues at coordinate 6,899,187 of JAWWML010000062.1, read as the reverse complement.
AAAAAAGTTTGAAAATGCTTGATAATGTTTAATAAAATTGAATGTCATTTTGATACTCTAGACATTATAATGACGAAAACATGTTGCAATATCCTTTAATAAAATGTTATTTTAACCACAAGAGCTTTCTTTCATAGAACGTCTTGCAGTCTGTGCTTTGGGGACATTTCACGGTGATGGATGACGCATTTTTAGTTTTCTAATATTCTTGGTGCATATAAAATCTATTTCAGAAGAGTTCACTTAAACTAGCTGATGTTTTGGAAAATAAAAAACGATACATGATCTTTTTTAAAAAATTAAATTTCATATATTACCCTTAAAATTGCAAACAAAAAAGTTATCTCAAGTCGGATTTCCTAGAATTCTCAAGTCTAATTTTTCGGAGATTTGGCAAGATAGGGCTTTAAAGTAACTTTAAGCCACAAAAGTTGCATTAGAAATGTTGAATAATATATCAATGGTTGTTTTATATGAGGGTCGTTTTGATTTTTCGTAAGAAAGAGATCACCCTGATGAAACGTCTGCAAATGGAAGAAATATTAAGGTAATCGTATACAGCTATCTCCCGAAATCACTTGCTTCCACCAGTTTTCGTCTCGATCTGCCCACTTAGCCTCGCACTAAATCGAATTTTATAGCGATCAAACTATGCCCACATTTGCGTCATCCCCAATCGAGTGCTTTTTGCGAGTGATTTTTTATTGAAAAAGCTACAGTCATGGATAAGCGATTGATGAGCATTGCTCGCACATCCAAATAAGTTACGGGGGATAAATTTTATTTAATTGCTTTAAATTATTTCTTCTGCGTTTCAGCAACAGTTCGTTTCTTAATGGGGCAGTTTTAGTATGTGCAAGTTTATTGTACGTCGCGAAATAAAAACGTCTCACTTTAAAGGATAATACAGCTCGGAGAATTGCAAGCGAATAGAGTCTTGCCCGTTTTACAATGTTGAGAGTAGAACAATGTCTTTTTTAAAAAATAAAAGTTAGATTATGATTTTTCTTTAAAATAATTGTATAGCCTTTGATTTAAAGAGAAAATAGTAAGAGAAAATGAGTAAAGATTTCATTAAAAAATAGAATTAAAACGTAACAATTAAAATAAATTATTTTCCTTTTAAATTATACTTTTGTTTGCAATATATTGCATTTGTTAAATGATAAATGCCTTTAAAAAAAATAAATCTATTTATGAATATTAAAACCAACTAGAGACAATAAAAGAGTAAAGCATAAAATTTATTGTTATTTAATAATAAAAGTTCAATTAGGGTGATGCCTTCAAACAAAACATAAAATTAATGTGACTTTGTAAGCACTATAATTTCTAATAGCATCTATTTTAAAGTGGACACAATTCATCGACGAAACCGTTATTTATGATCATTAATATACATATAAATTTAACGTCTTTTTTATATCGAGGTCGAAACTTGTGTAAACGTCGTAATACGCGATAACATTATAAGCCGGTGGTTTTAATGTAGAACGTGATTTCGTTATTTCTAATTAATGGCTTTCGTAATCAGCTAGAGCTTCAACAAGTTCATTATGTTAAATGTAATTTAACCAAAAAATTAATTATACAAAATCTTAATACACGAACAATTTCTTAAAAAGAAATAATTTCTTCATCTGAAATATGATTCTTTGGGCCTTACTTTTTTATTGACAATTTTCATTTTGACTGCGTTAATCGTCGTTGGTAATCTTAAATTCTTAATAAGTAAAATTTAGTTTACATTGTACTATTTATTTTGATTGCTCCTACGTGTCACCCAAACTTCTATTTACCTTCCTGCCTATTTTATTATTTTTGTCGGGCCACGTATAGACCTTTTAGTGATTAATGTTTTTCTTAACATGAAAGGTATCTGGATTGAAATTCACACTCATTGAAATTCATGTTAACTGATAACGCCAATGAGAAGAACTTTTTAAACGTACTGCATTTATAAATTACTTTGTAAAAAGTACGTTGATACTTTGTAAATGATGATTAATATTTCGGAGATTAAAAATGTATACAAAATTGTGTGGGAATCCTCAATCTTTTATGTATTCAGATTTATAACAATTTATTAGTAAAAAGATTTTTGTTATCATTAAGTATAAAAGTCTTTCTTAATCTCAATCCTTATTTGGAATGGTACAGTACGTGGCAAAATAGTCAATGAACACCCAACAACAACAACTTTACGCCAATCTGGCACTAATATTCCACAAGAAAAATCAAATACTGCCAGATTACACAATGTCACTCCATATTCACATACTAACTTCTTATCGATAAGATAGAAACTTGAATCACAGAACTACTTGCTTACTGTAGCTACTATATTACCGTGGAATTATCGAACATATATTACCGTTCTACACAACATAAAGAAGAAGAAGTAAAATAAAAATTATGAAGAGTCTTCAAGAATCACAAATGAATATAAAGCAATGCTTGAAAGTAATAATTTTCGTCATCAAAATAAAATTAAAACATTTAATTTAATTTTTAGTAATCTGGACCAGCGAACAGGAAATTTGTTTTCCTCTGCTGGATTACATACTTATGTAATGTAAATTTTGTATTTACTCTGGGAAATAAATAAATAAGTAAATAAATAAATTTAAAAAGAAAATATATTGCTTGAATATTCTACTGTAAAACTGTGTAAAAAATATACAAATATACGTAAATAATACAAAATTGCAATATTTATATAAGTAGTTGCTGTAATACTGTATAAGTGGCAGACAAAATTTTTGTCCATTTTCTTAAAAAGCAATTCGGAGAAAAACTTTTGCAGTACTAAAGTGACGCATAAAGTTTGAAGACCGTCATTTTTATTCTTATTCTTTCTTGTCGAAAAGATACGTTTGACCATACTTGCCTACTAGCATTAACTTGATTCAGAAGTAGAATTGATTCGTCTATATTGTAGAAAAGTTTTTGCATTGCTCGGAGAACAGAAGATATTCGCTTTTCCTCCATTTAAGATATGAAGATTTTTTTGTTTTATGTTTTGATATTTTATTTTGAGAATGCAATTTTTAAGCAAACGAGAAAAGTATTACGTCGCAATATTTTATTTTTAATTTTATGTTTTATTTAGTCCGTTTTTTCATATTTGACTGATTCCTTATTGACGAAGTGATATTTTCCATTACTGGATATTTTGAAATGTTAATATGAATCTCTTAATTTATTAAATAAATTTGCTATATCAATATTATATATATTATATTTTTTATCTTATGTTACGTCCTAAAGACGTATCTTTATTAAAAATATCCTTGTCACCGACCGATTGACCTGCTCTTCCCAAAAATTAAAAGCACTGAATAAGCGGTCAGTGATTCTAAATATTTTTAAATTAGCAGTCAGCACTATTATAAGAGGATACACCCTACACGCTCTATATGGCTGGTCAATAAGAGTGTTAGGAGCACTATTTAGTTCTATAAAATACATGTTTGCAACAGCAGGTCGATCGGTCGCTGACAAGGATATTTTTAATAAAGATACGTGTTTAGGACGTCACACTTATTTAACATCGACTTTTACGCTATTCACTAAGGTGAATTCCGAAACCCTTGAGCTTTGATGTTATTATATTATATATTAAATTCTTTGTTCTTATGTTTTACAGTTTAAGTAGAAAAAGAACAGTATATACGTAGAAAGCAAACACTAAAAATCATATGTCGTGCAAGGATATAACGTTTTATAAGCCCCCATAACAAATGGAAAAATTTTCGATAAAAAATTTTAACTATAACATTTAACTGCAACTACCGAGTTTTTAAAATGTTGAGGATTAAAACTTTATTTTTCATAAATTTTATTCTCTAGATATCATTTAATTTTGATACACCTTTTGTGGAAGTTTCATCCAGCAGAGATAGTTGTTTTTATTACTAAACTTCATTCGTAAAATTTCATTCGTCACAAGTAGAACTTAAAGCATTAAGATATTTTTATTACGTTACTTTTCATTTTTATAACTATAACGAGTAGGTACTGGAAAACATAGCTTCTTGATTAAGAAGAGGGGTAAGAAAAATATAAACATTAGGATAAAAATGTAGCAGTGTCATTTTGACACATTTTTAATTTATTTTTGTTTTCAATTTTTTATAACTTGTATACGTTATAAGCTTCTAAAAAAGTAAGAGAAAAAATCTTTTTACCTTACAATCATCTTACATTGACGCCTCGTCAGTCTCATACAACTACTTTCTCACTTTGCCATTAAGTAAGTAGATGCTTTATTCTTGACGGGTTGTTTTATAGGGGAAACAAGTAAAAGTACGATGGAAAAGGATAGATTATATATTACAAAAATGCCGATAAAATCAATCTGACCTGTAATCACACGCGCTTTTATTAAAGAGAAGTACGCAGCTACAATTTTATATCGAATTCAATTTTAAAAACGAATTATTCATTTTCATTAACAAAGAATTCTTAAATTTAAAAAATATTCTGAAAAATTTAAGTTTTATAACATTTAATAATAAAAAAAAATGTATATATTAAGAGAATTAATGTAACAAAAAAATAAACAAATTTACTCAAAAAAATGATTGACTACCATTAAGCTGTTAAATGGTATCAAAATTTCGTAATCTAATTAACTGCGGCCCTCAGCTATTATGATGTAACTCTTTAATAAAAGAGTGCATGTTATATGACGTTTTAACTGGATTATTAGCCAGATATTCCGAGGCTTACAAAAAGGCTGCTTTAAACCAACAAGTGGTTGCTCATTCTATGTATATCTTGCGCGATTGCTTATGTTCAATTTCATTACTATATATTCTTTTATTAATTCTGTTTGAATTTTGACAAATGAATTTTAAAAATGATTACTTACTACCCCTAGAATCATAATTTCCCAGACTTTTTAATTTCGATAAATTCATTTAATTTAGTCTTATTATAAAAGTCAAAAGAGCACAAATGCTTATCATCGAATTTTTATATTCCCAACGTGTGCGTAAAACAATGCGAGACTGTCGACTGCAAACCCGTATCCGGTCACACACTGTTACCTACATAAAACTAGAGATTTCAAAGGTTCGATAGATATGAATGAAATGTTCAACTATGCGCACGCTGAATCACGTTTTAAAAGCACGGGTTTCTTGCACGTGAGCTTTTAAATCCGATTTAGAGCAATTCATGTTGCTCTACTGTTGCGATATCCAAACGGATCGCAACAGTATCAACCGTCGACGATGTATACAATCTTATAATAATAATTTGAAGTCTTATATATCTATATCAATAGTTTTCCGGTACGCATTTCCTTTATCTAAAATAAAAATTATTTTCAAAAAATTTATCCATTTTATTTATGTAAAAAATCGAGCTTAAATTATCAAAATATCAAAGTAAATAAATAAATATATTAAATATTATTTTGTTTATAAGATATTTAATTAATTACTTGAAAAGGTTTCAATTTAACTTTGAAGATGTTAAGTTTTGTGATTTATATATACCAATGTACAGATATTATTCGTTATTGTTCGTGTTACGAAATCGAATGCGAGTTTGCTACCCTGACCTGAATAATTCATTCAGTGATGCAAATAATTTGTCTGAGAATAAGTTCCTAAGGGAATCGAAGTTAAAGACTGTAATGAGAATACATTTCTGTCTTCAGTTGAAATTATCTTCTTAAATAATAAGTGAAATCGCATGATGTCTAAGTTGATGCACCAATGTAATTCCATAAAAACAATTAATGTAAGATAATAAGTTTTTCTATCAAAGTTCTTTAAATTTATTCAGAAATATTATCATAGAACTACATAAACTTGGAAAAAGTTGAGTAAAACCTACATATAGCATTTTTTTTTTACTAAAGTGCCATCGCTTTAATAACTTCCCCAGTTTTAAAAATGTTTTAGATATAAAAAAAAAATTACTGAATATTTTTCCTTATATGAACTTATTTATTTGAAGAGTAAAGTTTTAATCATTACAATAAGAAGATTTAAGTACCCTAGTGGAAATTTTGAAATATATTTAAATGTATCAAAGTGTGTTAAAATATATCAAGTGTATTCAGGTGTTGCAATTCGAACCAATTTTTTACACTTTCATATACTTTGATACACTTTGGTACACTTCGAATTTTCACTGGGGTAGTAAAAACTTTAGTAAGAATAATATCTTTCAAAGTTCTCTCAATTGCTTTGTTCGAAAATAATTGGAGAAAACTACGAGAATTTTCAGAATTAATATATGCTTCACTTTCTCAAACTGTTTGCATTTTTATTTTTCAGGCCCTGCAGTTTATCCTTTCATTACTTATCATCATTAATTTCATGGAATTCACCTACGCCGACGACAGACTAAATATGGTTGCGATGAAAAGACCATTTTGCAACGCATTCACGGGTATGAGAAACGTATTAATTACTTAATTAATTAATTCATGAACGTTATTAAATTATTTTGTGGCAAAATCTGTTGTTACGTGAAAAATGTTTCCGATGTGCCCTCGCAATCAGATAACTTTTGCAGCGTGTACGTATTTAAATGATAAGTATTTAAACTGCTTTCTCCAAACTTTTGTTTCCTGGCTGCAAAACTTTCCAGTCAGTTTATACGCGCACGGTCATAATTATAACAATACCTTTGTGCATTTAGTAGAATAAAAATAGTGAAAAGACGAAAAATAATTTATTGGGCTTCAGATATGACGTACTTGCCGTTATATAACGTCTAATGAAACTATAAATTTACATCGAAAAAAATTATATTTGTAATTTTATTAATTTGAAAATCATTTTCATCAATCTAGATATCTAAATGCGGAGTATATTAAAATTTAATATTATTACTGATAGAGCTTTTATGAGTTATGCGCTTTAAGTTTCCGAAACTTGTTTCATATGCTTATATATAGATATTAAATTTCCTTTAAATACTCAAAGATTGACTTTACGAGAATAGTAATAGGGCAAAAAGTTAGAAATTTGAGTAAAAATTTTTATTGATATTGTAGGAAATGTAGAATTTACAGCAATAATTTCTTCTCTCACAAAAGATAACATGGATAATACTCCAAGAGAGTAAATTTCAGCACACCCTTCTCTAAAGTCAACTAAGTAATTGGATCGAAAGTTTGCAAAACTGTACAATAACTTTATTATTATTAAGTGCAGTAAGTATACAGATTGTCCGTGAATATAAACACGTTTTGTCCTTAGAATAATTAATACACGAATTTGAAGAATTATAATTTAAGCGGAACTCGAAAAAGTGAGATTGCGCGCATAATAATCCCAATCAAGGTAATCCGTTTCAGCCAAACCTAAATTGGCCCCCTTTCGCTTTTCGAAGAATGGAAATTTGTTCGTAATATTAATTAATCCAACAATTAAAGTTTCATTTGAGTTTAATTTTATGTTGCACGTCCCTTACTATTCCGAATTCAAGCGTGCAGTTTAAACCTTTCAGCTTACTCCTTCCATTAAATTAACGGAGCAAAATAGTTTCTCCAAGCGAAAGTTAAACACAGACATTTAAAGCTAGTTATCTCGCTTGAGTGTGGAGGAACGCTGTCAAGTCATATCAATTCGGCGAAAACAATTATTATAAGGCAAAATTGAGGCAGGCGAATTAATTGATGAGCTACGAGTTCTTTTGCGCCTTTTGCTTGCAGGTTGCGGCCGAAAGCGCGATCCGGCGTACGCCACGGCGTCGGACGGATTGCAGCAGCTGCCGCTGCCTCTGTACCGGGATCTGCTGCGCCTCGACGCAATGAGGAACGCCGAGTTTAGACTCCGACAGCGGCTCGGACTCGAGCCTCTTCAGGATCTCCAGCCGGTCGCGCCTCGCCTTGCTCTTTACTAAAAAACCAATTCTCCTCCCGTCTGTCCTCTCCTCGTTCCTCGACTCGCCGAGTGCTCTTCCATTTCTTCACTCGTTCTTTTAATACTTTAGGTCGATATTTAAACTATTATTTCCCTTTCGATTAGTAGGAATGCAGCGATGAGTTAGTAGTAATTCGTGTGTATTCAGATGCTTTGAAAACTCCGTTGCTCTCCCTACAGCGTAGTCTGATAATCATGTATATTGCAAGTAAGTGACGACAGAGTTCTCGTTTATACGATTTTAGTTTAATATTTTTAAATTCATTACTTGATTGGAGATTCTGAATTATCCGATTGGAGGTAGTCGTCAAGTTGTGCACTCAAATGATAAATCACTTAACGCAAGGAAATTCACGTTTAAACTGAGTACAATATCATGCAATACGTTTTCTTTCGATAACTTTCCTTCCGATTGCGTCAAAACTATTTTTTTTTTTTTTTACTTTAAATGATATTTTTTATTATTTTAAAAACATTTTTAGAATGTATCCTATATTTATATTGACAATATTTAGAGTATTATATGTCACTTTCGCAGTTATTATTAGTAACAGCGAAAATATAAATTTAGTAACGCAGATCAGAATGCATATTATAGCTGAAATATATATTAAATTACGTTTGATTCCAGTATTACGTAGTTATAGAAATAAGAACTTTTGTGATAAATGGGGCGAAATCAAAATCAAAATGCAAATTAATTTAAAATCAATTAATTTGATTGCATGTAATATTTTCTACGTAAATTAGATCAACATATGCAATGAAGAGCTTTTAAAGAGATTTGAATCATCATAATTTCAATTACTAATGTATCTCAATCAGACTACGGATCAATATTACATGCATACGAAAAACTCACGTTCATTAAATTGTTTATAATTACGTTTGCTTATATTAACTTTAAAAGTAATGGTTTTTAAAACTAAGTTAACCCTTTCACTCCAAACGTTATGTTGCTTTGAAATAAAATATTATTAGTTTTAAATATTTAAAAGCTTCGTTATATAGTATCTAAAACATTATTTATAAAAAAGAATATACTAAATGGTACCCGTATATTATGAAATATTGAAAAATGTATTGTATAACATGTTGTAAATTATAATAAAATTATCTCATTATACTAAGAAATTATAAAGTATATTTAATAATTATAAGTTTCTTTATTTTATTGTTTTTTTTCAATCGTCTATTATATTCTAAATTCAAGACAATATATTTCAAATATTTATCAGTTTTGCCAAGTTAAATAATCAATAATTTACCTTGTATTTGTTACGCATTTCATAAATAAAATTCTACCATTCTTTAAAACTGTTTATTTTATACGTGTGTGAATATATTTGTATATATAACGCATATACGTACATGAAAGCACATAATATAAAATCCACAATTAATTTCCACAATTAATTTTTAATTAAGAAACTCAATTATAATTTTTAAATCTACTTTCGTCAAAAAAGTATTGTATAGTTTTAAACGGAGATAATAATTTTGAGATTTTATAATGACCCTTCTGAGCGGGTGGATATAATTTCGATTGAATGATCGTTATTATATTTTGTTGAAGTTCATCAAGTTTGTCAAGAAAAGTCTTCTCCATACTTCGGAACGCTTTATTCATTTCATCTGCGACATTAAAAAATCGAATAAATAATGTGAATTCACTTTATAAATAAATTAATTTAAGATATAATACAATGCAGAAGATTATTTGTGATTGCTATTGTAATTACCTATTACGTATAAATTTGAATAAATTGTATTTACCCGATGTGCAAACTCCAGTTAATATGCGAGAAGCTGTTGCTTGAGCTTTGGCAACTACTTCTTCCGTTTTTATGCTACAAATTGTATGTTGAACTTCCTTCACGACACTACTATTCGAAAAATTTATTTGAATGGCTTTTTTTGCTTGATCTGAAAATGCAGAAATTTTAATAAGAAATTACTTGATCATTCAGTTACCTCAAAACACTAATGCTTAATTTTGCTTACATAAATTAACTTTAAAGAATGCACCGCACTTACCGTGTTTTAAGTTCTGGCGATTGGTAAAATTTACGTCAAGGCTTTTGGAACCAATTATTGTAAGAGTAAATAGTGTCGCTGAAATTAGGAAAGCCATTTTGACAAGACGAAGCGAATAGTTCGTTGCCCTCGCAATTCCAACTAAGCGCGAACAGGAAATGTCATCGCAGTTGCACCTATTTTATTGTCGTGTCTAAAAATATTTCATACTTTTTTGAATTTAAAGGGACGCATCGAAGTCGCGCAGTTCAATTTCGACTCTCTCGAACTTCAGAGTCAAACGTTGTTCAACACGCGCGCGCTTTGCACAATTGTTGAGCAGAAAAACAAATTTATTTTTGTATTTTAATTTTTAATTTTTGTGATAGTGTTATAAATAAGTACTTTAGAATGACGGAAAATATGAAAGGCACTTTTGTATCCGAAAAAATATCCAAGATCCGATGGAAACATGAGGATTTTAATGACGCCACATACTTTTTAACCGGTAGTTGGGACGACCCGGTAAGATCTGTTAACCTATAATTTGTCTTCTGCGTCCATTTATTTAAGTTTTTTTTACGTTAAATGCGTTTATTAAAAAATCTTAATTTCATTACTTAAATTATAAAGTAAGAACTTTTAATTTACTGTATAATTTCACTGTAATTACAAATATTTTATTTACACGTTTTTCAAAGGTTAATAAAATTAGTTACTGGACATTTAAAAAAAATGATGAGGAGGAAATATCTCCAGTGAATATTTCATCAACTACAGTTGTAGGTGATGTTACTGAAATAAAATTTATCAGCCATAGTCATTTTGTATTTTCATCTTCTGCTGGTGATGTTAAAGTGTTCAAAATTCAGTGGGAATCTTCTTTCCCAGAATTAAAGGAACAGAATTCTTGGACCAAGATTCACAGATTTGGGTAAACTCATTAATTTGTAGAATATTGAATTAAGATTATTTCATACAATACATTATATATTTTTAGTTTAACAGATGAGCCAGCATCTTGTACAGGGCTATCTACATTTGAACAAGATATTGTCACTGTTGGTGAAGATGGAAGAATAAATTTACTTACAGCACAGCAAAAAAATCCAGTCAGAACAATTGGTAAATTATTCATGAATTGACTGAAGTAGAATTTAAGTTAATCAAATAATAAATGTCTAAATTCTTATTTAAAGATGAAGCAGACAGTTGTTCACTATATTGTGTTGATTTTCTACGTCATAGTGAAATTCTTACTGGTAATATTCGAGGACATATGAAAGTATGGGATTTGCGCAGTGATCAGGACACACCAGCAACAACTATTATGCTTTCTGAGCAATCAAAAGTAATCAAAATTTCTTTCACACAGAACAAAAATAATTTTTAATTTAAATCATAAAATTATTATTAATTATTATTAATTTTGTTTGCTGCATAGACAGAAGCTACAAGTATTGCTCATCACCCAACTCAAAAACATATAGTTGTAGCTGGTGGTGGAGATGGAAGTCTCACAGTGTGGGATTTACGTTATAATACATATCCTATCAGTCAATTAAATGCACATTCTAAGAGTGTTAGTGAAATTCTATTTCACAAAGATAGGCCAGATAATTTAATAACTTGTTCTATAAGTGGTCAACTTTGGCACTGGAATAATTCACAAAATTCAAAGCTGACATTAGGTAAAATAAGATTTTTTAACAGTTATATATAAATAAAAATTTGAAAATTTAATGAAACTAATTTTAGAAAGCTTTAGATTAAATTTCTTTGTATTATTTCTGTTTTAGACAATACAGATTCTCATTGGTTAAACAACATTGGAAGCAAGGGCAAAGTGCAAGTGAATTCTTTATGCACGTCCTTGCACAAACCAATAAATAGTATTGATATTGATAAAACTACTTTACTATTTGGATGTGATAATGAAGCAATCTATGTTGTGGAAAACGTTAATGTATAATAAATAATTTAAATAATTAAATAAATTGTATAATGTAAAATAATAGAAGTAAGAACTATGTACAAGATATTACATTTTTTTAAATACAAACCGAATAAAATAATTGTTTTAATAATAATATAATTATTGTTTTAAATTTCAATGTAGTTGTCACTAGAATTTCGAAAAAATAAAAATATAACTTCTCACTAGGTTTTGAACAGAGATTTCTGATACCATAATGTTTACCGCCCTGAAGCAAAGTAATGTGCCAGTGCCAGGCCAGAGCGCGTATAGAATAAGCATGGCTGACGCAGTCCGTCCGCGATCGCAGCTTGCCATTTTGTGACGCCTCGTGTGTGCGCTGCGGCGACCCGTCGGTAGTTTAGACCTTAGAGATATATCGTAATTCTTCTCCAGTGTTCTCAGCTATATTGGTAGTACAGGAGCCACACCGAGAAGCGCGCACTCGGTGTCGGTTATCTTTGTTGCCGAATCCGAAGAAAGCGTCGCCGTCGGCGAGAACGACAGCGGTAGTTAATAGAATACCTAGCCATAGGATTGAGCATCCAAGCACGGCACGATGTCCAAGCGGAGGATCGCAGTCGTCGATCCGTACGTCAAGCGGAAAGCGACGTAAGTTTATTTGTGAGCACGTGCATTGTCAACCACTGCTTTTAAATGAAAATTGGTTCTGGGAGAGATCTGAATCGCATATGATGATACGAATTGCAAGGAACCGTGTCGCGCAAATTTATCTTTACCCACTTAGCTTTGCTAATACAACTGCTTTATGCTACCAAGTATGAACTTACCTCTTGAAATTAAGGAACATAAATAGGAAGAACAAATTATAGATGTGGGTTATTGTATGCTTGACCACCAACAGTATACTTATGCAAATTCATAATACGGAATTTTAGCACAGCTTCAGTTCTCATGAGTTTAAAAAATCGAATTATAATTATTAACATTTAACTTGTGATCAATTTTTTTATTACTTTATACTTAAGTAATGTTATTATTTAATATTATTACACTTAAATAATTAAATAAAAAATTAATTTTTCTATTACAATCAAATAGTATTATTTGTGATGATGACACTAGTAGTGATATGATAAATAATAGAAACTATCAGTTTTCTGCTAAAAAAATTTGATTTTATTTTAAAATTTCTATGTTCCAAACTTATAAAGGTTCTTCAGGATAAAAAAAAATCTATGATCAATCTTAGCTTACCAAGTCAAAACAATTTTTTGGCAGAAAAGTGGTAGATTTTATTTATTTATCACAATAAAATTATTATTTATTTTTTATTTTGTATAATTTCAAAAGTAGATACAAATAAAAAAATTATTTTTATTCACGTGTAGAAATATTAAACAGTTAATTAAGGAAAAGATAAAAATTATAATTTACATATAAATTGTTGGAATAATTTAAAATTTCAGATTGGTTTAGTCCTCATTATTCAATATAGATTTCATATACTTATTAATTTAATTAATTTAAGCAAATACTTCTATTATAACTTATCATTCTTTAATTGTTTTTAGTGACACAACAATAACAAACACATCTATAGCCTCAACAGCAGCAGTCCAGAAAAATCAAATACAATTGAATCCATACACTGGACTACCATATACACCTCGTTATCATGAATTTTATAAGAAACGAATTACATTGCCTGTGTTTGAATACCGGGCTGATTTTATGCGACTTTTGGCCACACATCAATGTATAGTCCTTGTTGGTGAAACTGGTTCTGGAAAAACGACACAAATTCCACAATGGTGTGTAGAATATTCAAAAAGTATTGGTTCAAAAGGAGTAGCATGTACGCAACCAAGGCGTGTTGCAGCCATGTCTGTAGCTCAGAGAGTTTCAGAAGAAATGGATGTTGCATTGGGTTAGTTACAAGTATTTGTTTTTGATAAAATACAAAAAATAGAATTTTTTTTGTATTTAAATAAATCTAAAGTGAATTTTTTTATTTCATTAAGCTGGTTCTTGTCCACTATATAGTTTAACTAATAAATATAGATATACAACATTGTATACAAATGCAAACAAATGACTACAGCAGTTCTATCTATAAATATGCAACCTCAAGCAAATAAGTTTCATACAAATCTTTGCAACTAAATATCTTATATTTATTTTATTTTATTTTATTTTATTTTATACATGCGTGTTATCCTTTTTACAAATATAATACACATAACACAAATGTTAATAAACAGGTTCTAACAGGTATTCTAATCTAACAAAAATTTTGTTTGTATTCGATAAGGTACATTTGTCTTTGTATCAAACACAAGCTTGTTATATTAGAAAAATAAAAAATATTTTTGACTAGTGGTGGCACATTCATTGCACAAACTATAAGAAAAAGGACATTTTCTAAACCATAATTCTCATTTATTCATTAACTTTTGTAAATTTATCCATAAAGTCTTCAGCAATAACAACATATTTCTTGTTATATATAAAAAGAAAATATTGAAATATTCTTTAAGGTTTGAAGAATAGCATAGATAAATATTAGTTGAGTAATCAAAAATCATATTTCTGGATAAAAATACTTGAAAAAATTCTACTACTATTTAGTAAAATTAATTTCACTGAAATATTGATATTTAATTACCATTAAAAATATTTACAAGTTTATTACAGTTTTAGTAATTATTCAGGTATATTATTACAAGTTACTAATTACCTTTTTATCCATTGCAGGTCAAGAAGTTGGTTACAGTATTCGATTTGAAGATTGTAGTTCAGCCAAAACAATTCTTAAATACATGACTGATGGTATGTTACTTCGAGAGGGTATGTCTGATCCCATGTTAGAAGCCTATCAAGTTATTCTTCTTGATGAGGCTCATGAACGTACTCTTGCCACTGACTTACTGATGGGTGTCCTTAAAGAAGTTATTAAACAGCGATCAGACCTAAAACTTGTCATTATGAGTGCTACTCTTGATGCTGGTAAATTTCAACAATATTTCGATAATGCGCCCCTCATGAACGTTCCTGGGCGAACACATCCTGTCGAAATTTTTTACACACCAGAACCTGAAAGAGACTACCTCGAGGCCGCCATTCGTACGGTTGTTCAGATTCACATGTGTGAGGAAGTCCACGGCGATTTACTGCTTTTTCTTACGGGTCAGGAAGAAATTGAAGAAGCCTGTAAAAGAATAAAGAGGGAAATGGATAGCCTTGGACCAGAAGTTGGTGAGCTTAAATGCATACCGCTATATTCTACCTTGCCGCCAAATCTCCAGCAAAGAATTTTCGAACCGGCCCCGCCAACTAAACCTAACGGAGGTATTGGTCGTAAAGTCGTTGTTTCTACAAACATTGCTGAAACTTCACTAACTATCGATGGTGTGGTGTTTGTAATTGATCCTGGATTTGCAAAGCAAAAAGTGTATAATCCAAGGATTCGTGTTGAATCGTTGCTTGTGTCACCTATCAGTAAAGCCTCTGCCCAACAGAGAGCAGGTCGTGCCGGTCGAACCAGACCTGGTAAATGCTTCCGACTTTATACAGAAAAGGCTTACAAGAATGAAATGCAGGAGAACACTTATCCTGAAATTTTGAGATCTAATCTTGGTAGTGTTGTGTTACAATTAAAAAAACTTGGCATTGATGACTTGGTAAGGTCTATTAAAGATTGCTTTTTAATAATTTTACTTTTTGAATAATAATAATAATAATTAATACATTATTTAGGTACACTTTGACTTTATGGATCCACCAGCTCCAGAAACCCTTATGAGAGCATTAGAACTTCTAAACTATTTAGCAGCATTAGATGATGACGGAAATTTAACGGACTTGGGAGCTGTAATGGCGGAATTTCCACTAGATCCTCAACTTGCTAAAATGTTGATTGCCTCCTGCAATCATAACTGTAGTAACGAAATTCTTAGTATTACAGCTATGTTATCAGGTAGGTTTAAGGACACACTTACCTAATAAGCTTCTTAATGACTTCGTTTCATAACATTTTTTTCTACATGTTTTATTTCAATTTTTTCTTAAACTTTTAACATTTTCTGAAGAATTAAAATAGTTTTCAATTTTTTCTTGCTTTAAATTTTATATATTTATTTTCTAAGTTCCATAAAGTGTTTGGTAAGGTAACGTTATTTTTTATTGATGATTGATATGCTATTAGTCCCACAGTGTTTTGTCAGGCCTAACGAGGCAAAGAAAGCTGCAGATGATGCGAAAATGCGTTTTGCGCATATTGATGGAGACCATTTAACGCTATTGAATGTCTATCATGCTTTTAAACAAAGTGAGTATATGTGAAATTATTTATATAACAATTATTTTAACTCAATATAACATATTTTATTATACATTGCAATCAATTTATTTGACAGATCAAGAAGATCCGCAGTGGTGCTATGATAATTTTGTTAATTATAGATCGTTAAAAAGTGGTGACAATGTCCGACAGCAATTAAGCAGAATTATGGACCGATTTCAATTAAAACGAACATCAACAGATTTTACTTCTAAGGATTATTATATAAATATTAGAAAAGCACTCGTTAATGGTTTTTTTATGCAGGTAATTTGATCATGTCTGTTTTAATGAAACGCTTGATAAATGAAAATATTAAAGGTAAAATAACATCGTTTAGGTGGCGCATCTTGAAAGAACTGGTCATTATTTAACAATTAAAGATAATCAAATTGTTCAGCTTCATCCAAGCAGTTGTCTTGATCACAAGCCTGATTGGGTTATTTACAATGAATTTGTATTAACAACAAAAAATTATATTAGAACAGTAACGGATATTAAACGTAAGTATTCATTTAGTTAATTGAAAACGAAAATAGAAAAAATACTTGATATTTTTCCGGTTGTAAGTCATAATAATATACTTTAAAAATTTCTAGCTGATTGGTTATTGAGAATCGCGCCTCAATACTATGATCTTCAAAATTTCCCTCAATGCGAAGCAAAACGACAACTTGAAGTAATTCAAGCACGATTAGATTCAAAGCAATATCAAGAAGGATTTTAATCGTGTCCGATTTGTTGAGATTGTTAAAATCTTAGGAAAAAATATTGACGGCGAGAGTAACATACATTCATTTAGACTAATAACGTCTAAATAAAAAGATTAAAAAGAAAACAATAGGCAGGAAAGTTGAAAAGTGAAAAATGTTATTTATGTACTATTTTAGTATTTTGTGACTAAATGACATGTTTGTCAATAGGTAACATCTGAAAAAAAAAGCTAGGCTAACTTTTCTAATGTGGAAAGATTAATACTTTAATTCTTTTAAAAAAAACGTAAACTAAAAATGTAAATGCATTCGAAATCGTAAAAAGAGCAGTTAAATTTAAAACTATTTGTATAACTTTTTTTAACTTCTAAAATGAACTCTCATATTTCAGCTACATACCTCTACGTATTCCTTTTCCAGAATAACTTTTTATCAAACCATAGTGACCTAAAGAATTTGCAAATTTAAAAGAAATTTAAAAGCCAACTAATCAAATTCTAAAATAATTGTAAAATAATTGAATCATAAATAATTGAATAGTGAGAATTGCACAGAGTGATAAGTAATAATGTATTAAAGTAAATCACTAACATAATTGTTTTACCTGAAATTTACACAATGTAAAACCTTTTATGAAAATCTGTACAAGAATTAATGCAATTTTTTGCTGCTAATTCTAATTTTGTAAATAGAATTATAAAAAACGCATATTTCTATATTTAGTTTCATATACTTTTATAATTTGTCTTGAGTTTGGCATAAGTCTAATTCCAATAAAATATTTCCACCTCAGTGTTTGACTAATCCTATTCCAAAATCGTCTTAATTATAAAAAAAGAATTCATATTTTCACATTTAAAAATTTTTTATTGTGCACAAGAGGCTTATTTATAGCTTTTGAAGCAATAAAGTTATGCATAATATTTTATTACATAGTTCAAATTAACAGTAACCAATTTTAGAAGTCTAATTTAGTATGTTTTTGTTGTATAGAGTTTGTAATTTTAATACAATATTGGATGTGAAGATTTATAGATTTTACAAAACACTTTAATTTTCTAATTTACATTAAATAAAATATTTGAATGATAAAACAAAAAAGTTACATATATATTTAAATACTTTGTACATTAAATGTACTATTTTATCATATCGGGAGTAAAATTATAGGCTTCTCGGTTGGATTGCAATAAAATTAAGCTTTCGCCTTTGGCTCGGATGGTAACTTACACGTGCTATAAACTAATTTTATATATATAAAATTATTATTTAAATTTATTGCATAAAAATTGATAAATGCTTCTTATTTTTTTTTCTAATATTAAAGATTTCTTTTTTGTAGGGAAAATTACTTCTTGTTTTGAAGTAGTTGAAATTTTGAAATATACATGAAATGTAATGATTTTCTTATAATTAAAAGATGTTAAAATCCTACTTCTTTAATCTTAACATCATTACTAACTATAAGAGAGTATCTGGAATTAATTAATTTTGTTTAAAATCTAATATTAAGAAGATCAAATAGAATTTTGAATACATTTAATTTCCATAGTAAATTAAAAATAAGAAATTTTAAATCGTTCATAGTAATCGCGATTACTAATATATCAAAATATTTAATTACTTTAAAGTCCTAAATGATAGCAAGCTAAATAAGATTAAATATGATCATGAATTTTATAATAATTGCTCTATTCGCTGCGTACGTGTGATTCTTTTGGAGAAAATCGAGATTCAAGTCTTGCATTAAAAACACCACCCCCCCCCCTTTACCATAGTTTGCACATGTTTTATACTTTTCTTTAATCTTTTTACAAAAGAAATAATTCAATAAAAATGTCTACTTTCGATATATTTTAATTAGCTACAATTATTTCTACTTTTAATTTATTAAGGTTTTGAAAAATTTTCCCTTAAGAATAAAAAATACTATTAATACATTTGATTTTTTTATTATTAATCTTTTATACGTATGAATAAAATAATTTACACTTAATTGCATTGAACATTTGAATCTGCGTGGGACATGACATGACATGACATGACACATCTGACGAACATGCAGCGTGTGATTCGTCACAACTCACAATTGTAAATTTGTAATTCTTACGAATGGCGAAGCAACAATATATACATAGTATACTTATTTTTACTAAAATTTGAAAAAAAAATTTAAGTGTGAAATTTAGATTTTGATAAATTTTTAATCGAAAACTCAAACACCTGAATATCAAGAAAAATATTTTTGTAATAAGTATTTTATGTCATACAAGATGCAGGTTTTGAAAGTAACCTGAAACAAAAAGTCTTTTTTACATGTGTGCAACTAAAATTAAAAGTCAGAAGAAATAACCATGTTATCTCAAAAGATTTTGAATGCTATTAAGATTACAAAAAATAAAATCTTGCAGCCTTCAATTGTTCAATTGTCAACTTCAACAGATGAGACACTAAAAAGGGAACGTGAAGAAGCAATCAAAAGATTTAGAAAAAATATGCAAAAATTTGGAGAACATGAAGAAGATGAAAAAACACTTAGAAAAGATTGGAATTTTGAAAGAGGTGGAGGTGAGACGAAGAAAAAGGAAAAGCCAATAGTTTCAATGTTTGATATGTTTAAGCTGAACATTAGGTTAACACCATGGGGCTTACGTGAACTACATGAAGAAACTAAGCAAAGAAATAAAATATTGTCTCAAAAATTTAATCCTATGCGAAATCATACCTTAGGAAATGATTTAGCACTTGCTCATTTCCTTATTTATGAAGGAGGCAAAGTTAAATTTAGGGGAAATGATAAGTGGATAACACTTAATAAAGATGGTAAAACACTTAATTTACCAAACAAATATGATCCTAATTTTATTTTAACAGAAATAGATGCTAGTGATACCGAACTGTATTTTCATGCTCTTGAAAATTTTGAGAACGTATCAAGAGTAAAGCGAGCATCTTTTGCAAGGTGCCTTCTGTTTGATGATTGGTATGTAGATAGAATTGTAAGCATATTTCCACAGTTGGAATATCTCGATATTTCAGAATGTCCAAAGGTAACAGAAAGAGGTTTGGAAGCAATTTACAAATTATCTACTTTAAAAACACTTATTGTTACAAATCATTTAAAATCAGCATCTTTTGAATTGACTTGTATGCTATTAGAAGACTGCACACCAGGATTAGAAATTCAAATTCTTGATCCAAAAGAAAATAATGAACCAACAGATATAAAATAAATTTTCTGCATATATTATAATCAATAAATTATATTACATAGTTATATAATAATAAAATTTATAAAAAGTAATCTTATTTAATTTTATTTTTTTCTCTTCTTCTCTTAACATATCGAAGTACTGTTTTATTGCAAATACCATAACTTTCTATATCATCGTTGTCAATGACTAAGGATATGTTATCAAAACTCAGATAGTACTTTTTCCAAACATGTTTCCAGCTTATTTTTTTACTTATTTTTTCACGTTTAAGTGACAAATTTGTATGTCGCATTACAGCTTTTTTTAAATCCAAAACTGTGGTGTTACGAGGTGGTACCTGAATAACAACAAAAAATTATCGTTACCAGAAAAAAATTCTATATATAATAAAAAATACTTGGAAGTTTTACGTTTTAAAAAATTATCTAGTGTAATATAAATTCTAATAGTTTATCGATATAAAAATAAAGTTTAGCTTTGTAGGTTATGCAGTACGGATGACACAAATAAAGAATAAAAACAAATTGGGCATACCACAATCGACAATCTTGGCAAATTTCCACGATCTAAATACAATATAATGGCTTGTCCTTGAGCTACAGCAGTTTCAGCTTTGATTTCTTCTGCGGTTGGATCTGACGGAAGACTACTGAAAAGTGGATCACTTTCAATGATATTGGCAATAGCTTCTTTCGTCAATTTTGCTAAGTCTTCATGAGAAAAACTTGATTGCTCTTCTTGTTTTTCATTATGAAGCTGACAATCAATATTATCAGTTGCTGACATTTTTCACAAAATCTTCTGTTTACGACTTAAATTTTGTTTACGTTTGTAGTTATAGGTTTTATGTCTACATTGTTTACATGTGCCACACGGACTTGCTTCGCAATTGCAACGATGTAATCTAGCACGGATTAGGTCCAGTTAAAAATGTTAAGGCCATATCAGGAATCACAATCTAATCCACGACAATGCTCGTGCTGGAATAAAAAAATCATGAAAATTCATATTTAGATATACAAACTGAACATGATAAATAAATAACGTCGTTTTTAAAAATTAGTTTTATTCTTTTTATATTTAATTACATTTTGTATTATGTAACTGTAATTGCGCTTTTTTAATTTTAATATTTTTTTATTGCGTTTTTTTATTGACTGTTTATGTTAATGATATAGATGTAATAAGGTTCTGTATTGCTTGGAGGCTGGAGCATCAAAAATTTATCCTTGTTCTGACGTAATTTATCTAGAGCCGTAGGCATATTTATAATGAGTTACTGTCGGGAAATAATTGGTTGGAAATTCGTTTGAATCAACTAGGCAAATTAAAAAATTTCAGTAAATTAATTATTTCCTTTTAGAAATTTCACGTAAATTATATATTTTACCCATTAATTATTGCCATCTGTTTTTATACAATCTCACAAACTGCATCATATCTGCAAGGATCTTTTACGATAATTGACATATATGCTTCTTTTTTAAGTAAAAACAATATTATTGCTTTTTAAAAAAATTTGGAATTTTGATTTTATTTAATTAGAGGTGTTATGTCAAATATTAAAAAATTTTCAAATAAATATTTTTTGCTTTTATGCTTGTTTATAAAAAACGTTTTAGAAAAGAATAAGTAAAAATATCTAGAAGAAGGGTACTTCATATATGTAATGAAAAAAATGTTTCGTACATAAATTGTAAAATTTTAACGCGGCATTCGACTATGATGTCTAAGAGCTCACTTTATTCCTTAAACGAATTAATGTTGAGGTACCGATCAATGGAAAATTTTGAATACAGTTAAGCAGAGAGTAATGTACTTTTCGACACAAGGGCGAAACAGTTGATTCTCGGAAGAGGGTAAGTTTAGCGCCCAAGCAAAACGAGGGTCGAACAATCTTTTTCGTTACAAAGGGCGTAAAATCTCTTAATTGAATATACATATTCACTTAAAAAATAAATTGAACTTATTTTACTTTAATTAAATTAACATTAACCACATGTGCATTTACGGCATCAAAATCTTACAATTTATGTAACATACATTTTTACTAAAGCTAATTAAAGCATTGTAAATATGATACAAATTTTTTTCCGAAAAGTAATTTTTTTACCGATAATTTTCTTAATATTAGTTGTTTTTATGAAAATAAAAAATTATTTGTAATAAAAATTTTACGATTTAACGTTATCAAATAACTTATTAAATATAAATTAATAATTGTATATTAATTAACAAATACTTTATAATAATACATTTAACAAAATTTACTCAGCTCTAAACTACTATAATGAAGAATAAATTACATTGTTTTATTCCATAAATCTTTTACTATTTCAAATTCAGCTTAATGGTTAAGAAAATTGTTATATTCTTAATCAATAAAAATTTTCTTTGTCCTTATCTTACTTAAATTAAATTTAATAATGAATTTCGATTCTTGTATACAGAACGCAGAACGTGAAACTGCATATTGCACTACAGAAAAATCAAAATATTACGTTGCGTTAAAAAGGATAATATAATGAAATGGTTTTTATTAATTTCATATTTATTTTCATTATTATTATTATTATTATTATTATTATTAAAGAACAACTTGAATAAATAACATTTAACTTAAAAGAAAAATGTCTATACTTTTCATCCACGATCTCTTTTAAACATAGCAATAAATACAATGCTTTACATGTTTCAACGAGAATATGCAATTAAGGTGAAGAATAAAAATTTTTTATTGACCTACAGATAAAATCAGTAGTCTTAATAAACATTAAATGAAATGCTTTAGATTGCGTGAGCATCAATTTCTAGTTGATAGCATACATCAATTCAATTGTTCTACAAAATATAGTACCTGATACACATGTAAATAAACGAAAAAACAAAAATTTCAATTAAATAATAATAGAACTGCACTTCAGAAAGATCTTTTAACCTGCCTTTGAATTCTATTATAATCTGCATTAAAGGCATGTTATAACATAAATAATACAACCAAACACGATTCACAGTTCAATCATCATTATTTATGTATATGAGAAGTCGCCATTAATTCCACGCAAAGTGTAAATTGTATGGAGGTGTATGTAAGAGTAAATGTACGTTAAAGTGACAAAGATCGAGGGTACATCTAAAAAGATAAATGCCCCAACCGGTGTTGCTGATGTTCTGCGCCCGTTTTTCATCACATTCAACAGTGTTTCAGAAGGCAATGTATATAATAAAACACACATTATTCGGCTAAATTTTTCAAAGACCAATTTTTTTCGTTTTATAAACGCTCGGCTTGTCATTGTGCTATCTCAAGTAACTTTTATATTTTTTACAATTTTTTGTATTCATATATAAAGAAACTTTTAATGACTTCTTGTTTCACTTTTGAAAGATTAGCAACGGGAAATTGTTTGCTTTACTGTTACTTCATCGCTAAGCAATCACCGCTAATGTGTATAATATATACGTAATACGTAATGTTGTGAAACTTACGTGCGTACCGCGCTCGTTTTTTCTCTCTCTCTCTCTCTCTCGTTCAATCTTACTTGTTTAATTTATAAATATTTACAGAAAGAAAACAAAAATATATAGTGTTTCGACTTTCTCCGACGCTATTTAAATATACGCTTCACCCACCCTTCAATCATTCTTATTTTTGCTCTCCGTTAAACATTTAAAAGACTAATCTCTTCAAGTATCTTATTCTTAAAGCATATTCCCTTTTAAAAAAAAATTCCTCCTATCCAGTAAATATCATAAAACTCGCAATCTCTTAACTCACGTTGACATTCCCAACACTGAGCGTCTGTCTTATAATACACGTGTTACTTTCGAAGAAACGTTTGCATGCCAAGCCTCTTTTAAATTTGCGCACAGTAGCCCCTTTTTTAATGTTCTTTTGTTTATCTTTTTATAACAATCTAAGAATACTTTCACGCACCCCATGTTTACAAATGTCCGTATAAAAACTTCATCTTTTCCATTCGATTCTCTTTCTTAGATAGTTTCCTTTATACACGTTACAAAATTTTACAGTGTTTCTTTATTCGTTGATAAAATGCAATATTAAAAGATTAGTCTTTTTTGTCGCATCTCCTTAAAATTATTACAGATGGCGCAATTTTAAAAGACTGGCTCGACGACGTATTGTGTATTATATAGTGTTAAAATTTCTAAAGAACGCGTGATTCCAAAAAACAGGTTCGTGGCAACGTTTGTCAAGTGATATTATTCTTTTTGTTGCTGAATTATCTTCTGCCGTTCATTTTTATCCGATAGGAGTCCCACATATATTACAACAATTCTTGCGCGAGTTTTTAGTCGCATTTGCAATCTTAAAAATCGCGCATATTTTTCTTTCATTAACTATCTAGGTTTACAAGCCTTAGCATTAATATTATATTAATATTCGATACGATGAAGTTGACAATTAATAAAACCTGTATTTTCAACCATGGCCTCGTATTAAATATCGGTAAGTAATAAGACACAGGGCTACTGTTTTTTTCTGCTTTTCTTTACCTTTTCATTTTAAATATTTCACCATGAAAAAAAAAACATTTTTCATCGTACTTATTTTTTATCCATGCTTCATTTTTCATCTCAGATTACTGTATAATTTTTTGTAACGCAATGTTTCGAATGAGTGCCGAGAATTTTTTTCTTAAATATTTTTGCATTTTGAAACCCACACACCATAAATTAAGGAAAGCGAAAAAGAGAAAGAATAAGGAAAAAAATAAAGGACATTTATACGATTTTTGGCTTAGGTAGAGAGACACTAGTAAATTATTTCAAATTTTTGTGCTAAGTTCAGTTGTATTGAACATATTAAACTCTGAAACTTTTGACAAAATATGACATTTACTTAATTAAAATTTTTTTTACACGAATTTTACAAAAAATAGATTTGAATGTATCAGATATCAACAATAAATAATAAAGTAAAAATTTGAGCCACTGCTCAAACTAAAACGTATTAAGAAAAAAAATTAGTATTAACTAATTCAATCAAAAGAAATTATATATGAAAAATACATAAAATGAATTTTTAAGCATGGAAGAATCAGAAGGAAATTTGATGAAGGCGAATAAAAGAACAACGCGTAGACAATTTTTATTATTTTTTTTACGAAAAACGTCTATTAATTTTGAAGAATATATTTTACAACAAATCAATGATACTAGATGCTTGCCATGATAAAACTATTTAAAACTCATTCTCTGATTCGCCGTAAATAATTGTTCCTTTTAATCTTAAAAATCACGTTAGTTGCAACAACAGAAAACGCTTTTTATTTTAAAATAAATTCATCACTTTTGTTTTTTCTTCTTATCTTTTGTATTCCAATAGTACGCGCACTTTATATCGCAACGTCCCTTGACCAAGCAAGCTCGTGAAAAATGAAGAAGATAAAAGCAAATATTTTATATTCATGACTTTACTTTTTTATCAATCATGTATAATTAAACAATAAGTTTTCATTTCTTACTTTCATCTCTTCTGCATTTTTCACCTTGCTCACATTTTTATTTCCTTTATTTCTCGCGTGTGAAAATTAATAAATCCATAAGTAAATGTTATGCACTAATTATAATAATAATATAACAATAATGACGAAGTGTTCTAAACAGTGCTAGGACTAGTGCTAGTGGGTTGTTTTTTTATTTTGTCTCTCTCTTGCTCTATTCCTCGACTTCTGATCGTTTTTCTCGCACTTTCATTCTCACTCTCGTTCTTAGTCTTTCTCTCGCTGATTCTTTCTCTCATCGCAGTAGACCGGGTAGAGGGGGTGGGGACTAAGGAATTAGAAGAAAAGATTTAAAAAGAAGGGAAAGAGGATTTAAGAAGGACAATAGAACAATGTTAAAACGCGATCTCTTGCAATTCGTCGTCGTAATACAGTCAAGAGTGCGGAGGAAAATGAATGAATGAATGGGGTTCGAAGGAAAGGGGACGGGGAGAGGCCTCGTTAGTGCGGGGGTGGATCTGTCGACTGATTTCTACCGTCGACGGTCCTCACGGGTTTTCGGCGCGACGGGCCCGTGGTAACGCCTACGGGTCCAACACCGCCGCGAAGAAAAGCACTCGTCGGTGGCGTAGCCATCTGTTCCCTGATTGTACCGGTACCGGTATTCCTTATTGGCAGTGGCTGCTGCAGTACCTGTAACAAATTAATAAATTAGTGCGAAACAAGTATTGTGATACAACAAAAAGCAAACACATTTAAATTAAATTATGTTATAAAAAAAAATATTTTTTTTACGTTTTTTTTAATTAATATTAATATAAATGTAAACAAGTAAATATGGTATTTTTTTTCTATAAAATTATAAAAACAAGCATAACATTTATGAAAATTGAAACCGTCAATAAAAAGATTGTTTTTTATTTGGTTGTCTTTTTACTTTAGAAAATATTGTATAAAAATTATTTTGCAATTCTTTTGCAACATCTATTAATTTAACGTACTATTAATAATAACTGGTACTGGTTTCTAATAGATCTTCTAATTTTTAAGATAAAATAATAATTTTTAGATAAGATATTCTAAAAATTAAAGAAAATATAATTAAAATAAAAATAAGTAAAATTAAACATTTATAAGAAAATTTGGGAATATATATAGCAAGAAGTACAATATATGGTTGTGCAGATACTGAATAACATTTCTTAAAAAATATCAGTTCCCATTAAAAATGCAAGAATATTTATTATATTCTGTAATGGAATAATTATTTAATTAATAATTGGAATTTTTGTGAATTTACGTAAAGTTTTACGATTGTTTTATGAACTATATATTATGAAACGAATGATTTAATATCAATTTTCATTCAAATTCATTTGCAAGATAAACGAACGTCTTTTAATGCGTTTAGTTCAAATTTGGAGCGCTATGCACTAGTTAAATCATCAACTTCAATATTCATTGTTTTTTTAATTTTAAAAAGCAAAATAATTTTTATTCAACATTATGAAAACATTTAACATTTAAGATACAGCATAAAATAATTTTTAATTATTTTTTATGCGTAATAATATAATATACATATATTTACCTGTTTAAACGAAGTTACTCTATTTAATTTATTTTAAATAGTTGCTGATTTGACTAGTTAAGCTCCTTGGCTTCCTAAAGAAGTACAACTATCTTAATTTTTTCTTCTTTTCTTTAAACGAACTGAGCACACGTTTATTTACTTAATTAAGAAGATTTGCAAATTTTTTATTTCTTATAAAAATATAGAAATGTTTAATAGAATGCGAAGATTTTTAATAAGAAGCGACTATAAATTGACTGATACTTATTCAATGATGTACTAAAAAAATAAGGAAGTAAAATTCAAATAAGTGTTACTTGCCAGTGGTTGAGGTATGACATGCATTAATGTCGATACAACTGGTTGGGCCGCAACCGAGTCGGGATTACAGTCGGGATTTGCAGTCGTCGATGCTGCGGCCTGGTGCGCACTGTTTGCTTGTGTTGCAGTGTGTTGCTGTTTACTAAGCGCGGTGTTACTCTGCTGCTCCCTTTTACTGCTGTTTTCTTGGGTCGAAGAGGAGCTGCCGCTGCCGGTTGCTTTCTTGACTGTGGAGTGTGGAGCTGCAGAGGAGGCCGCGGCACTCGGTGTTTCGGGACTGCTCATAGCTGTAGAAACACTAGAGGCAGGCGTTTGCACGCTAGAAGTAGGTTGCTGTTGAACCGAGGCTAGGTCTGGCAACGCCTCCACTAACGTGCTCACTACCAATTCCCGTGTAAACAGACTGCGATTTGCGCTTTCCCTTTCGATACTTTGTAACTGTGAATCGGATGGTGTGTTGGCTATGCATCTATCAAATTGAAAAATTTATTGGTGACTGTACTTAAAAAATATATTATCGAAGTATTTTAATAAGATTTAATAAATGTCCTTACCGAGGAAGAAGAAACGTTGAATTTTGAGAATTCGACGCTGAAACACTGGATGGATTCGAACTAGCAGCATTATTACTGCTGGCTGCATTGTTCGGCAAGACGTTAGACATAGTACTTGCGTGATTTCCGTTAATGCTGGGACCACCAGAACCGGAGCCGATCACTTGAGTTTGCCGTTTTGGCAGTCGTTCCAGTTGTTGTCTAGCAGCCTGTAAATGAAATAAGAAGATAATTGTTTATTAATTTGTTTTACTATAAATTTCATGATTTAAGATATTTTACATACCACTTATTGAGTTATTAAGCATGTACAACTGCTTTTTATTAGCTTGTGTTAATATTTAAGCTTTTATTTTTTATAATAAGTATAGTATTAAAGGAAATGTAAAATCTCATATGATTATATAATTCTAAACTTTAATGTTATGAAACGTATATTGAATCTTTTTTCTATTTTCAACAACAAAATTAATAAGATAGAAGTTCCCTTACTCTCACTTGTTGACGTTCAAGCTGCAATTGCATTTGTAATTGTTGTAATTGTGATGGAGCATTTGAACTTTGCACTGCACTTCCACTACCACTGCTACTAGCCCCTGTTCTCCGAACTCCAGACAATTGTGAAAGTAATTCGGTTATTGGATCGATTCCATCTCTACTATTTGGGCTAAGTCCACCAGAGGAACTAAAATGCATATTGGACCTAAAATTGAAAAATTGAATCAAGAACATTTGTAGAATTCATATAAAATATAGATAAAATTATATAAATCAACAACTTACAAATCATTAAAACAGTATTACATTGTTTTCATTTTTTGCAGTTACAGGCATTTATTAAAATTGATTAATAGTATAACTTTATTAAAAAGCAAAAAATATTCGATATCAACTTATAAAAATTTATTTACAGGTTAACAATAATTGTTGATTTTGCAGGACTTAAAGTTTGAATTACCTGCGGGGTCTAGCTGAACTAACACCTCTTGATGAATGGGTTATCCGACGAATCCCATGTCGATTGGAAACTGATTCATCAAGAAAAGTTATTAAATCTCTTGGTCCACTTCGATGCTCCAAAGTTAAATGGCCAGCAATATCATCCGTAACAACATTAGGCTCACCTCCAGGCAGATATGCACATATTGGGCAAATCTATTTGTAAATAAAAATGTATTAATAGAAAAAAGAAAATTTTAAAGGCATCTTCTAACATTTTGAGGTTAGAAAGATAAAATTAATTCTTTTTTTACAAGTAAGTTGAAAATTATTATTTTATTTAATAAGATTTCTAAAATATTGTAAAATATTAAAAGTTGTTAACTTTCTTCTTTTAAACTATTCTTAATTTTTGTAAGTCAATTATTTAATAAAAATAAATTTTAAGTGTTACGTCATTGATAGTTGAGTTATGATGATCTCTTAATTCAACAGTATTTATATTTGGAACAAAAACTTTTAACAAGTAATAAATATGATTAAAATAATTAGTTTATACATAAAGATTTTTTTTAATTATTACTTTACATTTTTAGAACTGGTAACACTACAAATCTATAAATATATATGTATATATGTTTCAATAAATAACTTTTACTTTGAGATCACTAAAGCAATCACTTTTGTAGAATTTTTTCTTACCAGGATAGTTTATTTTTTTTTACAAAGTAAGTATTTTGAATACTTTTGAAAACTAATAATTTTGGTTAAGTTCATACATTATATATTATTAGTAATGACATGCCAACAACTTTTGTTTTCCTTTAACCAATCTAACCAATTTTTTAAAGTAATTGTAACCAATCTAATCAATTTTCCTAAAGTAATTTTAATTGTTAAATCAGAACTAAATTTAGAAATTAGAAAAATTGATTTACATTATTTTTAATTTTTCAGATTTGTTTTAAAATACTTTTATTCTAGAAGAATTGTTATACATTTATAGTATTTTATTAATTTCCCTTTCAAATTTTGAATATATATTACAAGGACTTTTAGCCTAATAAATTTTCTATTACCTTGTTAATAATTAAAATATCATACCACTTCAAATGAAGTATCAGGATGATCTGCAACAACATGCTCTTGCAATGTTGCTTCTGTGAATCCCATCCTTGAACAGTATGGACACGTCAATGATTGAGGTGTTTCAATGCTTACTCCCTCTCCACCATAATATAATTCTGACATACAAAATAATATTATTAGATATTAAAAATGAAAATAATATAATTTTAATATTTATTTAAACTTTAAAATATTGTTCAAAAAATATGTTTACATTTTATGTTTTATACTTTTCCAAAAATTTTTCAAATCAGAAGGGATTCCATCAAATTATTAAATCAATTGCCATTTAATGAAACAAAGGAAACAACAAAAGACTTGAGTTTCTAAAATAAGTATCTATATAATGTAAAATCCCCAGAGAAAGATGGATAAAGGCCAGAAAAACTCTGTCCATGGCGCAAATGTGCAAACATTGGACAAAAGCCAAAAAGTAAAATACTGAAAGAGCAAAAAGGAAAATGGATGAACAGTTTTTCCAAGTAAGATATTAAAAATTTAAAGAGAACAATCATTCAGTAAATAAAATTAGCAATTACAAATTCCTTAATTAATAGTGAATAATAAATGTAAGCATTTCTAAACAATCATCGTTCAAATGAATGTTATAAGCCAGGCATTTGGCTAAAAAAAGAAAACATGGCTAAAAAATTTGGCTAAAAAAAGAAAACATGGTTGAATATTTTAGTTGAATCAAACTTGTAAATTATACTCATAAACTTACCAAAATCTGATCTTGTAAGTATGCACTGCATGGGATGATCAGCAAGATGGCGTGTAGTACTGGCGCCAGCTTCATAGCAACTGGCACATAAATCGTAGTCATAGCACAATAAACACTTGTATCTGCGACCCCGGAAATTTCCCTTTAAGCAGGAGTCACAGCTTACCCCTGAAAAGTAAACCAAATTAAGCTTGGCCATTGTCAGCATCATTTCTCAATGAGGCCACGGTCAGAGACTCAAAGAAGTAGAGCACGAGGCTCATACTCCTTTGGTTTCCTAAAAGGGTTGCATCACCAGTGAACTAGACATCCCCTGTTTTAAAAAATTATTAATGGAAATAACCAGCAAAATATGGCAATTACTCAAAAGGAAAAAATTATTAAAAAGGAAAAAGAGGAATTAATTTTAATTTTCACTGATTTATTCCGTGCTGCCATCTGGTCTCTGACATTAGCCTGCATAAGGAGTAGCAGAGAGAACTAGCCAGCCCTCGTTATTCCTTCTCTTTCTAACTTATTACACATGTGTGCACACATGCAACGTACATCTCCTCAACTTACAGCGAAAAAGTATAGTTGAATTTCGCTCGGCTCGTCATCCTTATGCGGGCTGACAAAAATGGAAAAACCAATGCAAGCGCAAAGCCAGCAGCTTTGGATTGAGAGCGAGAGAGAGAAAAAGAGGGAGGGTAAAGGAGCAAAAGCGAGAAAGAGATAAAGAAAGGCCACTACGTACCATCATGTCGACTCATTTTCTGTGTAGAATATCATATACGCTGGCGTTTCTGGTTGATGCACTCGGGGGCTCGTGCGGGTCCGCTACTTCGGTGCTCGTCACCTCGAGCTTGAGTACACAGAGCACACACGGACACAGGGCGGCCGGTAATATATCTACTATTCGTGTGCGTGCACGGGCTTTCCACACTCTTCGAGAGTCTGCTTCTACTTAGCGGTCGCCGTCGTCGCCGTCGTCGTCGTCGCGCGAGACGCAGTCAAAAACATGGGAAAAAACTTCTCCTCTCTCGCTAGTAGTGCGCTTGTGTGCGTGTGTGCGCGTGAACTGCTGCTGCTCTCCTCTCTCGCCTGTATCACCTAGGCGCGCGCTACTCTAGGAGAGAGAGAGGGAGTACGATGTCCTTTCTTTCTCGCTTCGTGGTGTACTGCTCGAGTTTTCCTGGACGACGTCCTCGAGAACTGTTCCGTGTCCGGATGATCGCCAACGCGATGCGCGCTGTGTGTAAGTGTGTATGCGCAAACGGTAGGAACGTAGAATTTTCTCCGTATGGCTCTCTCGATTTCGATTATCGCGCTCCTTCCTCGACTAGCGGATCTTCCTGGAGCGACTGAGAGTAAGAGACGAGGCGATGCGATGTGCGAATCCAAGAAGAGTGAGAGAGCGCGAATTAAAATCTGTAAAAAGAAACAGAGACAGGCTCACCGCGAGCATAGAGCGAAACGTGAAAACGTCATTGTAGAGAGCGAAGCGCCAAGCTTTTTTTTAGAATCTTAAACAAAATTGTTCTCGCAAAATGCACCTGGAAATTTGCCTTTTTCAGAAGTTTTACCAAGCTTGGTACATTGACATAGATTTTTTTTTAAATGATTTGTAATTTTTATACCAAGTATTTAAAGGGTTAAACTATCTGTTTTATCGATAGGACGATATTAAACAATTTTTTAAATTAGCTTAATTAGGACATCGTTATAAGCGCTTTAACTATTTTACTTTGAAATTTCTTCGTTGACACACTAAAATATAGAATTTCATTTGTACTAAACAAAATTACAGGTTACCTTTTTTACAATACCATACATTTTTATGAAAGTTCTATTTTTTAAATATTTTATATAAGATTATATAAGAATATTAATGATAATTATTTTGATTCTCATCTTATGTATAAGAATAAAATTTTCTTTTTTGCGTATTTAAAATTTAATGAAATATAATATAATTAATTGATTTTTTCAATGGTAATTCAGAGAAAATAAATTTTTAAGTATCTATATAGTATATATAGTTAACAATATACTGACACACTTGATGAGAGGATGAGACTTGTCTAGCAAGTCGGTTAGCCTTTTCTAACTTTGTATTGTCATCACAAATATTTTTTTTCTTTGGCCATTTGATCTTATTAATTGCTTCTATTTGAAAACGTATTTTAGTTAGATTTCTTGCAAGAAAAATGAATAATTCTATAAATCTAATTGATTTAATTAATTTTTGTTCATGTGTTTTAAAAATTTATAAATAATATTTAGAAATTGTTCATCTTCAGGAACTTAATTGCCGAACTTAATTCATAATAAATTAATCAGTATATCTGTGGATAAAGAAGTAATCTATCGATAGCTTCGTATTATCGCGCGAAAATTTGAATACCCACTATACCTTAGCGAGAAAATTAAAAAATAAATAATACTTTTATACAATAATTTGTTTATTTGTAGAAACAAATAAAACAAATTTCATTAGATGTATGAAACTTAAAATAAAATTTTTTATTATAAATGTAAACATTTTAATTGCATAATTATTTGTAAATGTTTGATTAAAATTTAAAAGATGTCATACTACTTTGTGCTTATTAAATATAAATTTTAGATAATGAACCAAACATAAACACATTTTTATGTCTTTCGTTCAATGGCATAAAGAAAAATTCTATCCCACAATAATACGCATTACTCAAACAAAATAATAAGAAAATAGGGAAACATACCGGGATCAGTTAGTGGATGACCATTATATCCATATCTGTACTAATCGAATTTCCTATTCATTTGCATGCATTTCGAGTGTGCGCCCTAAACTAGCGCTAGTTAGTTTCTTCTAAATTCGAATGTACCATTAATTTTCCTCTATTTTAAGGTAAAAATTTTGATTTAAAATATATAGAAAACACGAATAAACTTGGGGAAATTCTCTATACTTATATAGTTGTCATTCTTATTTTATAGTATTATTAACTCGCGAAATAATCGGCGTTGCAAGTGCACGCATTCGTAAAATGCGCAGAATTTCAACACTTTCGCCGTGACCAGCAGTTTTTTCGAACACACGTACTACATGTAAATAGAGCCAAAACGGAAGAGGTGATAAATGAATATTTATTTTTCTAACTACCTATCATTTGAAACTCGATTTTATTTTGTCAAGATTACTATATACTATCATCAGACGTTTCCGAATAAGAGGAATTACAATCGAATTTTGACGAGTAGGTGTCAAGTTTAAGGGTTATAAATTTCATCAGCTGATAGAAGATACACTGTTGATATAATCAAAATGAGTTTCTCAAGTATCGCAGATACTAAAAGTTCTCACAACGGACATGAAGTAGGAGGTAAAAAAATGATTATAATCAAGTTAATAATAACATTTTAACTCTTGAGTATATTGAATAATAATTTTTCAATAATAACTTTTTGTGACAGCCTTTGAGGAAATCCGTATTCCAATGCCTTGGGGACATGTGAGTGGTTAGTATCTTTGTATTATGTCATTTTATATTTATTCACTTTACACTGTTGTCACTGAAAATTTTTATTTGAATGTTATAATTAAAACCACAAAAAGCAATTTAGAATTTTTGTGTTTGGTGTTATCGAGTATTATTATAAAATATGTAGGCATCTGGTGGGGTCCATTGGATGTGCAACCTATAGTTGCATTGCACGGATGGCAGGATAATGCAGGAACTTTTAGGAATCTTGCACCACTGTTATCGAATGATGTGTCAATTCTCAGTATTGATCTTCCTGGCCATGGTTATTCCTCGCACTTCCCACCTGGACAATTTTACTATATATTTTGGGAAGGAGTTATAGTCCTTCGTAGAATTGTTAAACACTACAAGTGGGATAAGGTTAGCGGAGGATAATAAAAATTTTGTTTAAATTGCTTTCCTCAGATTAAAAGGTTGTTGGAAATGCTATTTATTTTTTATGCACAGAACTTGCTCCGATTACGATTTAATGATTTTAAATATAATTTTCCCAGCATCAATATGTACATTAACAATACATAATTATACATGTTAATCTCATTGTAATTTGTTTCCATGTAATATTTTAAAAATATTCATAATTTCTGCGTTTAAAAAAAATTTTGAAATATTTCATTTAACTTTTTTTGAATATTATAAATCAAAAGTTATTTATTATGTTTAATGTGTAATGAATAAATATCTTCATAAAATGCTGCAATTTGTCTTTTTGCAAGTATTATCACAGCACATGAAATGTTTTATAAGGTTTTATCAATATTCAATTACATGTTATTACTATCACTTATTGATCAATAATACACAGATTAATCTTTAATTTTAAAAATCATAAATATTGAATAAGTTGTCCATGCAATGAAGGCTCATAAAATAGTAAAATTTCTTTACAATTTTGCAATAACTTAGTCATTATTCACAGGAAAATGGTGGGGGCCTAAAGAAGTGCAACCAATCTTAGCATTGCACGGTCGACAAGACAATGCAGGCAGCTTTGATAACTTAATTCCATTATTTGCAAAAAATATTTCTGTGCTATCTGTGGATATGCCAGGACATGGTTTCTCTTCACATTATCATGAAGGCCAATTTTATTTTGTGTATTGGGAGGGCATCATTTTACTTCGCAGAATAGTTAAACATTACAAATGGAACAAGGTTAGCTAACAATAAATGAACAAATTATTAACAAAAAATTAAAAACATCACTATCTTTCACTTTTAAATTCGGGGCAAGTTTGATTCTTTGAGCTTGTGCTATTGTAATCATAACATTTCATTTGCATTTACTATCGTACAACTACAAATATTAAAAATGGGTTCCTTTGCTTGTGAAATGTAAAAATTGCTTTTCCATTTAAAGTTAAATTTGATTTTTATTTCATTTTTCAGGTTAAACTTTTGGGTCATTCATTAGGTGGAGCGATATCC
This sequence comes from Ormyrus rosae, assembly GCA_035047165.1. Classification (NCBI taxonomy): domain Eukaryota; kingdom Metazoa; phylum Arthropoda; class Insecta; order Hymenoptera; family Ormyridae; genus Ormyrus; species Ormyrus rosae. The sequence continues at coordinate 6,863,426 of JAWWML010000062.1, read as the reverse complement.
TTCCTTTATGCAGCTGCTTATCCAGAAGAAGTAGAATTTATTATATGTCTAGATATAGCTAGTCCTAGTGTAAAAAAAATCACAAACACAGTCAGCATAACTGGTGATCATATTGACAAGTTTCTCAAATATGAAAGTTTGACTCTTGATAGTGTGCCTTGTTACGAATATAGTGAAATGATAGATATAGTTGAACAAGCTTACAATGGCTCTATCACAAGAGATAGTGCTGAAGTATTAATGAAAAGAGGAATGCAACCTGCACTTATTCCAGGCAAATATTACTTTAGTAGGGATCCCAGGTTAAAGGTATAATTTTTACCTTTCATTTTATATTTATAAAATGATTTTTTTTATTTTCTCTAATGATCAATATTTTTTAGGTTTCATTACTAGGAATGTTGTCATTGGATTTAGTATTAGCCTATGCATCTCAAATTAAGTGTGCTTATCTTAATATCCGAGCCAACCCTGGTATGCTATTTGAGCAACCAGAAAATTATCAAAAAGTTTTAGATATTATAAAGTTAGGATCAAAGAAGTTTGAATATCATGAAGTTAAAGGGACACATCACGTTCATTTAAACAATCCCGAACGAGTAGCTCCAATTATAAATGAATTTTTGAAGTCTTAATGATAACTTTTATAGCCACTGCACTCTCGGAAATGCAGTTAAGAAAAATGATTAGCGAAATTGGAAATGGATATGGGATGATTTATTATTTATATCAGCTCCTTTTCTGGACTCTACTTAGTTTCCCGAGAAAACATCGACTGTTTTATCTTATTTAGAGAATTATGTCTGAAAACTAAACAAATTCTTCCATGTTTTCAAACGCATTGATTGCGTTTTCATTTGTTTTTTTTTTACAACAATTAATTTATTACTATTTTGTTGAAATGTTAAATACTAAAAATAAAAAATGAAAATAACGAATTGTTTAATTTATGCATCCTGTACATATCCAAAAGTAATAAATTTAAAAGAATATAAAATTACACTTTAAATTAGGATGTTAATTTCATTGGAACCAAGTAAGCTCTATAATCATTTAATTTATGCACATAAAATTGTTAGGCTTTGAGAACTGCATAATTTCTAGATTTCAATTGGACAATGCAATACAAAATATACGTACAATTTATGAGTGCCGCTGCAAAGTTAGTCTCATAAAAATACTTTTTACGTTTGTGTTGTGGAGGAAAAAAGTACCCAACGTTCGACCTCGCGTCAAACGATACCTGCTATCTGTGTTACCTACTTTTGCGCTACCCGGACAAACATACATGCGCGCTTCTTAAAATTGTGAACTATTTCGAAGAATATTTTGAGCGGTATAAGCGATCGTGACTGTAAAACGAATTGTTATGGTTAATTTAAAAGAAGGTAAGCATTAGATAAAATCATGCATTTTATTATTTTTGTATTTTAGGCACCTTTTTTTACTCTTTAGTTTTTGAAAAAAGTAAATGAAAAAAAAATGTAATAAATTACGAATAGATATAAATTGTTTAAATGTTTACATAATCAAGAATAAGTTTATACGTATAAAAATTTTAAGAAATATTTAGCTCAATGAAAAGTTTTTAAAACACACAACTGCATCAAGATTAATAAAAGAGCCTATTAATGTTATAAGACTTACGATAAGACATTATTAGCCAATAATGCAAAATAATGAGCGCAGCGTAATTTTTCAAAACGACGCAAGTTCGATAATATTAGCGTAATTCTAACGGAGCGTTCTATCAGAAAACTTTCAAATACAGACTAACACACAAATGCAGTAATCTACATAAAAATGTAAGAATGCATCCCACAGTCTTTCGAATATAAATGGTAGAGGATTCAGTACTTACATGAACGAGCGAGCATGACACGTGTTTATACGCCTTCCTTAGATTAAAATATGTGACAGCATTCATAAGAGTTTCCGGCTCTTTGAAATTTCGAAAAAGGAGCGCTATACGCGATGGTATATTTCGGCTCCCAACATAATGAGCACTCGTTTACTCAGGTGGAGCGATCTCGAAATGTGGAATATGTAATGTATGCTCATCAAGCTGAGGAGAGCAGATAATGCTTCTCGGGGAAAAAGTAGACGGACCCACCAAAAATTCTAGAGCGAGTGCCAGTCAAACGTGGAGATCAAGAGGAAGAGGACCTGCCGTTTCATCAAGAGTTTCTTTCGATCTTCATGCGGCAACTTTGGTATTTTAGACGTTTTTTTTCAATTTACTGTTAAATGAATATTGGTTTTAGAACATTGCAAACTAAGCAGCAATTTTACCATTAATTTTTTCTGTAAAAATCGTGGGAGATTGAAATTTGACCAGTGCCTTTTTCAATCAATTAATTTTTTAGCTTTTAAGAAACTATTTTTTTTAATGTTCATTATCTAAAACAGTAATTCGATGACAATAATTTTTTAGAGATTTAATTACAAATTGCACGGAAAACCTATATTATTTTAATAAAAGTAAAATATAACTATATGTAAACTTCAATGTATAAAGTCAAACTATACAGTGCATGTTTTTAAATATGTAAATGTAAAGAGAAACAAATTATCTATGAAACATTCCGCACTTTACTTAACCTTGGAAGTGCGATACATGGAATACACGATTTTTGTTATAAGTTTATATTTACCGATACTAATATTTATTGGAAAAAAACTTGTTCAAAATACTAAAACTAACGAAGTTTAATAACAACGCATGTAACTTTTGTCGTTAGTCGATTAATTGGTTTCTAAAATACTCAATATTGTTATGCTTAAACTGGAATATGGATTTTTTACCATTTTAAAATCTTATAATTTTTAATCTACCTTTACAGTTACTTTCATTATATTTGCCATTCTATTGTAGATTATCTGAATTCGCATTTGCACACACGCCCTATAATAACATGATCATCAATTTTGTTCACAGGTCTACTTAAAATAAGAACTTCCACGTTGCAGGTAAGGCATTGTATCGATATTGATCTATTAAAAATTTTAATCGAATTGTGAGTTTTTATAAGAAAAAAAAACCTACAGCAAATTTCAAATTTGAGATACACAAACGAATAAAGGAATTTTATTATATTATTTAAAAAAGCCAAACAAAATAAGTAGCAGCAAGTTTCTTTCGAGACTTTTTCCTCGTAACCGCAAGAAAAGCTCCATTCAAATAAAAAAAAAGTCAAATTATTAGGCAACGCTGTGTGCGTACACCATAAATGAACGCTCAGCCTTACACTTATCTCAAGGAAGTGCTCCATCGTCTGAGATCTCTGATCTCGAAAAAAAGAAAAAAAAAAGAAAAAAAAACAGGAAAATTATCGCTTCATGATGCCTCTTCGTCGGCTCTTTGGCTCCACGTGCTCAGCGGCGCCGAAGCGTGCTTTTCTCCCCCACGCAAGCAGTCCTATATAAGCAAATCGTGCTCGGTGCCCGCGGTCACGAAAAAAATCGTGCCTCGCTGTACATTAAAAAGGTGCGCGTCGCTTATCACTTCCTATCGCGCTTGCACACGTGCACCGCTCCAAGCACATACGCTGTACGCGTATAATTGCGCTGGAGGAAGATAGAGAGAGAGAGAGAGAGAGAGAGAGAGAGATAGAGAGAGGTGACGATAGGCCTCAAGCTCTTGGCGGCCACAGCGATGTATCGAATGTGCGTAATAATCATTTGGACAGGTGGACGTGTTATAGGCGCACGCCTCCAACTTTAACCGAGTGCACGCGTCGACGCGAAAGCTCCGAACGAGGTATTTTGCGGCGCGGCGGGGCCGCTAAACAGGACGCACGTTGCTGGCTGCTTTTTGCAAATGTTTCGATCTTTTAAATTTGATTTAAAGTTCAAAGTTAAATTTCAATCAATTAACAGTGAAATAATCTACATTAATCCGTGCTATCTTTTGAAAACGCTCGGTATATATTTTTTTTTTAAATCGTCCACGTTTTCTTCGCATATTGCAACGATTAGTTTCCATATGGATTTATTCGCTTTTACCGAGCCGGTCACGACTGGTGTAATAAAATTTATTGTAAGTAAAAAGTTGTATACAATTTCGAAATCCAGTTCAATGCGTTGCTTTTAAAATAGTGTATAATAATGTGTTGGTTTATAATTTTTCATTTCGCGGCTGATAAAGCGAAACAGGCGTATTTTAATTTTGCTACATTAAGGCCGTGTTAAAAAATGTCGTTTATATAGAAATATAAAAAATTTACATGTATTTTAATAGTAATTTTCTTTCAAAGTTACATAGATTTGTTCAATTTCCATAAAACACGTGGAAGAAATCCAAAGATTAATTCTCATGCTTCTATTAGAAGTAAAATAAAGTAATTTTCTAATTTTTTAGCAATTGATAAGTATAAGAAAATCCTTAATTTTATAGAATATTCAAAGGTATTCTATTTTTACGGGACACTGAACGTTACCTACGGATAATAACGTGAAGTCAAGGACAAGGATTTAAAGTCGAAAAGACGTAAATTAAAAATTAGACACAGAAATTAAACCTTCTATAAATTCTAATCACTTTATTCTTACATTTTAAAGTTGAAGCAATTATTTTTAAAAAATTATTTACTTTTTACTGTCCGTCTTTGGAAGATTTTTTAAAAGTAATTTTTTCAATGAAGGTTACAAAAACAGTGTTCACTTCAGTTCTCTTCTCGTTTATTTAATTACATAACATCTATTTCGTTTTTGCAGTTTTGAATCCGCTAAATGCAATTGTGAAACAAGGAAAGGAGAACTATATTGTTACTGATATTACTGATAATAAATGAATAATTGAAGGCTACAAAAATTGCAAGTCGATGTTCTATAACTTGTCTGAATATTCTAAAATCGACTGAAAGAGAATTGAACATTTTCTATCTAATATAAAAAAATAATAAAAAATAGTCCGATTAAACAATCCTAATAAAATTTTACTATTTTTTTGACACGTTGCAGTCTTAAATAGCACACTGACATATTTTCATTTATAAATTTTCAACTTAATTAACGCACAGTAAGAATTCCGATTTTCAGATTAGTTTAACTAGGTTTATAAAGTAAAAAATCTGTCATGTAGTTTTTAAATACGCTCTCGGCCACGTTGGCAAGGCAAGTTGCCAGTGCGATAAAGCACGCAGCATTAAATAACATAGGTGTAACTGCTCAGTTTATTTTTCAGCGCAGAGCAGCAATTGATCAATCAATGGTTTTACTTGGTCCATCGATCCAAACGATCAATAAACTGTGCTATTAAACAAGTTTGTTCGTTCGGCTCGAGATATTAGGTGAAACCGCTTCACGCGTCGCCGAAGATTCGCGAATCTGCGCAACGTCAGAGGAATTCGGCTGTATTTGCACTCGTTTTAATTCATCGCTTTTACAGCTGGGCTCTTGGTCCTTCTCTGCAGACATTAACTCGCTGTCGACTTCTGAAATCTCCAAATCTTTCAGATAAGCCTCGAGCAAATCTTCTACTTCCTGATCAGTTGGTGAATATATGGATTCGGCCATCAGCATGGCTTTTGTTTTCTGAAAATCCTAATTCCATTTTTTTTAACATTTTTTAAATCAAATTATGTGTTATTATATATTAACAGAAATTATATATTATTCGTAGATAAATTCAAGTAATATTTGTTATGTATTCACTATTTCAATTTAATTTTCGGATTTTAGTACTTAATTATACTTAAAATTCACTGTATTATCAAATATCTGTAATATGAGTTTTAAAATAAAATAATGAAAAATGTATAAATCAGCATACATCAATACCTCTAGTAACTGTTGATTTCTGGCTTCCGCCTTTTCGTAATCAAAATGTAGACTATTTTGACTATTACTTCCATTTATTGCAGATTGTAATTTTTTACATTTAATTTCACTAAAAATGAATATTTCCATATTTACTGTTTATAAATTATAATATAAATAATATAATGTATTTTAATATTTAATTATAACCAAACGATTTATAATAAAAATATTTTTTATTAATAAAGACTACTAAACTAATAAACTACTAAATATAAATAAATCAATATAAATATTTTTAATTTATACCATTCGCGTAACTGTTTTTCCAGTTCCTCTTCTTTTTTAGAATACTTTTTCATTATTGCTTGAATTTCGGCATCCAATTCCCGTTTTATTTTATTTTCCGCCATGTCCTATCCGTTTTTTCTTTTTATTTGCAAGCACGCAATGCTGCACAATGCAAAATGAAAATACTTACAGAAACACTTCAGTATGCGGAAAGTTTGTAGGTACTTTGGTAACTTAGACAACGGAAATCGATTTTATGCGGGAATGACTTACTAACTAGAGTTACAGTTTTAAAATTCTACTTTTTTTTAAAATTAATATTGAATATTAACAAAATAAAAAAATTGTTAAACTTACATCAATTTTTTGTAAATTAAATAAGAAAAATATATCTGAATTTTCAAAAAAAAAAAAAAAATGAACAGTATATATAGGTAAATAATGCTTGTCAGAAATAAATAATCAAATCATTTTTTTATTTAACAATTAATACTTCTACACGATTTACATCTTTAATAAGAAAATTTTATCTTATATTAAATTATATATTTCATATAAAGACAAGAATAAAATGCTGTACATACATTCATTAAAGAATAAAAGTTACTCTGCTATTGCCTGCGATTTTGGCTAAAAATAAATTCATTTATTTTTATTAAATTAGGTAACTAACAAAGAGAAATTTATGTTTAAAAATATTTACCATTATGTATATGTGGCTTGGTATTGATCTCTCTATAACTTCCGCAATTCTTGTTTTATTTAATTTGTACTCCTCGTCTGAAATTACTTGGCACTTTAATATTTATTTCAATTATTTTTTATTTATTTAACAGTTGAAATTATTGATCTTACCGGCAGGAATTGATAACAATAAAGATGGAAGAGCTACAAAACCAGCAACTAATGGTCTAAGAATCCACTCTACTTTTTTCTGACTTTCTGGAAGAAGACAAATGTCAATCTGAAAAAGTAAATACTCAATTAAAATAAAAAAAAATGTTTAAGAACACTGAATACTATTCAATGAAAATCATTTACAAACCTGCTTATGACCGGCAAACATAAACGCATCACTAGCTTGCATACTCATTTGTAACGTTATTAAGTAATCGGAATGATTTTTTATAAAGTAAGTAACACACAGAGGAGTGCGGACCCATCCGTGGGGAGGTAATTTTGTTTCTAAACCAATTACTGCATCCTCTACCCACAGAGGAGTTAATGTAACACTGCTACTGTTTGTGACTGCATTTTGATCGTTGGCACTAAAAATAGTTTTCATAAAATTACGTCAATCATAGATTCTAATTATTTGTTGTAAAATCACAGTAAATAAATTACCGCTTCCACTTGATAGTATATATACCAATACTTGTTGGTTGCTCACTACCAATTTTTGGTACAATACAATATACATCTGTCGCAGCCTCGCCCTCGTTTAATACAGTATTTCTTAGAACATTTGCTTGAGATGTTTCTGTTTCTTTGCATATCGAATTACCCTAAAATTTTTTTAAATATTATTAACTCATAAATAAATAAAAGTTGTATATAAATATAATTACCAATTCTATAGTAGTATCTTCTATTTTGATAGGCCATGGGGAACTACATGTAATATGAGGCATAATAAATAGTGGTTCATCTATAAATCCTTTTGTTAGTGGTTCATATAGCATTGTATAAAATTGAGTAGCAACATCAAATGGTTTTACAACAGAAATTGTATGGCTTGTTTCCTTTGAATCTTTTTTTGTCTCGGGTCTTAAATATTCAACCTAAATTAAAAAATTCAGAAATAATTTTTGTTATATGGTATTTTTGAGCAAAAATAAATTCGATTATGTATACCTTAATAGTAAAGTTTCGATCACCAATATTATGAGCTCTAATGAAAACTATACGTTCCGTTATAATATTAGCTTTAATTTTATCGATTTCAATTGTAACTGAAGAATGTTTTTCAATCATGTTTAAACTCAATTCAGCTAAAAAATATTAAATTATATTAAACGTTTATTATTTCAAAATAATTTAGTTTAAAGGCCAATTAATGAACATACTTAATTGTTCACTACTATTATCTTGCAACAGACCCATAAAGATATTAACAGTAGATATATCTTCATTAGCTGAAATTGATATTTTTATAGGAAACCATTCACCTAAAAGTGCTGGGTGTTTAGATTCCGTATTTACGGTTACAGCGGATTCTTCTTGTTGGATTTTAGTTGTAATTAGAGGTCGAATTGTATCAAAACCTCCTCTAAAAGAATATCATAATATCAATGTTAACATTACTTACGAGCTTACAAACTTACAAACAGTTACCGACGTTACAGTTTTTCAAATTTCTCAGTTTCATCTTAAAATTTTTTTTAATTTCTCTTTGTAACGCTCTCTTATAGATAAACAAAACAAAGACCATTACAAAACGGTATATTAAAAAATTGTTAAATTAGATGAATTTAGTAATCTGTAATGGTCGGTATCTCACATTTTCTTTAAAAAGAAAAAAGCTGAAGTCTTATAAAGTATTTACCGAAGTTGTTGAATTTCTGGATACAAACGATCAAGCAGATTTATTTCTCTTCCAGCAGCGGAAAATCGTAGAATAAGACTGCATCTTTTTTCATTCCCAAGATATAAAGCAATTCTGCTTATTTGAATTTCAGAAGACTCATTCAGTTGAGGAGCATCAAAATGACAAAGAAATTTCTTTGCTTCTTTAGCACCAAATGCAATACTTCCTTTATTTGAATTAGTTACAGGAAATTCTGCATTATATCCTGAACTAGTAACTGTGACTAGCATCTTGAAAAATTCAACATCAGCATGATAAAGATTCCTAATGAAAATAAAATGAAAATAAGATAAAATACATCTAAAATTTTCTATTAACCTTTTGTTAATTTGAATTACCTAATATAAACTTCTATTACAACTGTAGAATTGATTGTATATTTAGTTTGAGTAAAGCGACATTTTACGTCAATAAAAGATGTCATATTATCATCATCTATTGTAAAGACGTAAGGTTCACTTCGGGTTAACTGCGAAGTCCATTTATCTACAGCTGCATTTTTTAACTCTTCGTTTAAATCCGGCTCAGGATTTGGGGGGTTATTCTAGAAAACAATTATATATTTAAAGACTTGTAACAAGTCAATTTGTATTAATTGAAAAATTTATATTTTTACCTTTAGTATATTCATAATGCTTTCAAAAATGTTAGTCTTCCTTTCTATAGAAAAAGTAGTTGAAGGACCTAAGGCTTCTAAAGCTAAGGTAAGATAGTCTTGAATACTTGTAGATAAATATGCAGCTTTGAGAGCACTTCTTAAAATATCTGTGAGAAGAACTGGCCAACGCTCACTTCGGTACTCCCACAACATGTGCATCAATAATCTTTAAAATCAATTTAAAGAGTAGTTTCGTTTATTATTTTAATAATGAATTTCTTTTAATACTTACGTTAATACTTTTCCGTAATCTTTACAATTGAAATACTCTTCAGCCATTTGAACAACTATGACATAAATATTTATTTTACATTTAGTATTTCTTTATTAAAATAGTTAAAATAATATCTACCTAAGAGTCGACGCATCCGCGGACATCGGTATATTTTAAATTGAGATATTGCATTCCCTAATAGGCCTATTATAATCATCTAAAAAAAAAGTTGTTATCGATTCAAAATTCTTAAAAAAAGAAATTTATGTTATGAAAAAAACTTTTTTTTACCGAATGATTAATCATCTTTTCCTTATATTGTAGAGCTTGTATTGCAGCCGCTTCTCGTGTCATGTCGGCAGGCTCTGCATTGAGTTTTCCAGGTCTCCAAGGCCTTTGTCCATAAAACTCTAATTTTTCCTCTCCCGCTAACGGGTCTGGTTCTGGATATGTTGTAACATTCTGAATAACCAATTAATAATATTGCATTTTATTAGTTTTCCAGTAAAATTTTGAATTTTAATTCACTTACTCTACAAAGTTCTTTACAAGCTGCATGTCTTTGGCTAGCATGCGTGGCAGCTAATTGAAAATAATAACCGGGGTGTTGTGTTTGCACTGCAGGTAAGCCTTGCCTGATTGCTTCATCAAAAAGCTCAGCAAATGTCGAGTATTGATTAGACATCCAAGCATGATGTTCAAATAACAATTCTCTTGGTCCAATTCTCATTCTAAATCTTTCTGTGTGACTTCTAAACTGGGATATTGCATCTTTAGGAAGTTTAAGGCTAAACATTAACCTGCATACTTTGTAGTTTATAAAAGATGCAACTGTTTTAATTTCTAGAGAATTAGTATCCACCATCCGTATATCTAGCACATTGTTATATGCTTGTTGATAATGTCTAAAAATACATTTGAAAATTAAAAAATATCTAATATAATGATCATTTATATTAAAAATATACTTACTTCAGAGCAGAATTTTGATCTTGTCTTAACTCATTCAAGAAAGCCATTTTAAATTGATGTCTTACAAATAAATATTGATGAGCAGTTTTATTTAATTGATCCCTATGACTTTTAACTATTCGGTATTCTTGATGATAGAAACTTTGTGCTAAATCATATAAAACATGTTCTAATCTACAAAATTATAGTTAAGATTGATTATTTTATTGCAAAATTAGGGTGAAAATAATCATTTATATTTAACTTTACTTTGAATATTACCTAAAGGTGTATCCTAATAAATGATCAGCATAAGGTAAAAAATAAAGCTGTTTAGCTGGCAGTTCACAAGCTGCACAAAGTGCAGTTGCACGTTCAGTTGCTACCACATCTTCAGTACCAGGTGGTGGTGGTGATTCTTTTTGAATTAATACTACTGCAATTTTTGTATTTCGTTCTTCTAAAGCAGCTCTAAATAATTGCAATAATTTTTGTTATTTACATTTATTGTATTCAAATTATAGCTTCTGTTAAAATGAATACCTTAAAGATTGTACTCTTGAAGCACATTCCATTTTTTTTTCATTCCATTGAACATCATGCCAATCAAGGTCATAAAAAATAACTAATACAGCTGGTACTTCATTCAAGTACTTATTCATCCAATTACGTTTTAAAATTCCTTTAGGTATATACCACTCATATGAATTTCGCTGCAAAAGTAACAAATTAATAACACTTAAACATCTGTCCTTAAAAATGATATAAAACTTAAACGGTGCATTTATGAAGCAACAAAAACCTTTGGTTTTACAGTTGGAAATTCATGTGTACTGCTAATTAATTTAAATGTTACTGCTGCACCATCAGGTCGACGGTTGTTATTAAAAGCTTCCCAAATGGAATGATGTATTGTATTACTAATATCTAAACCAACCAAGCCAACAAGTGCCAAAGGCCTGGCTGTTAATTCTGTTGGTAATTCCCACATTCTAATGGTTTTCTAATAAATAAGAAGATACAAATATTATTTGTATTGCTTTTTTTTATATATTTCTCTGCCTTTCGTTAAACTTACATTTTCCAAAAGGTTGCGTGCGGATGTTATGTCAAGGCAAAATCAATCATTTTTTGTGTAATTTACGAGGACTATAAAAGTTTTATTTTTTTTTTATTACTAACTATACATTACACAAGTATCATTATGATGTTTATCGAATGACAGAAGGGTTGAAGGTTATGTTTTATGATGAACAATTATGGACTCGCCTTGAAGCCGCATGGATTATGGAAGTAGTATTGGAAATAAGCATTGTAGTTTCAGTTTGCGAATGGTACTGAAGCTGAAAAGAGTTGCAAGTTTTGTATACTGTAAATAATTATAAATATTTAATAATGAGTTTTAATTTATTAGCCTGTAGATTTGTGCGATTACATAGTGCCTCTTTAGTGCGACGTGAAACGGTAAGTTTATTTTTCCACGATAAATCTCAAATTTAATGTTGAATGGTTTTAAATGATCTCTAACCTATCATTTAATATCATTTTTACAATTGTTTATTTAATCAATATTTAATCAATCATTATTCTTCAATTATTTTTTTTAGATTAGGCCATATGCAAAGGAAGCAAAGGATAATGAAATTCCTGTTAATCCTTTAAAGAAGATTTACTCTGCTTCAGAACAAAAAGAAAACGGTATAATATATGATAAAAAGCCATTTAAAATACAGTGTGAAGAGGGTAAAACTTACCATTGGTGCCTGTGTGGACATAGTAAAAATCAGCCTTTTTGTGATGGAACACATAACAATGTCTTTCTCAAAATTAAACAAAAACCAATAAAGTTTACAGTAACAAAAACTAAGGATTACTGGCTATGCAATTGTAAACAAACTTTAAATAGACCATTTTGTGATGGAACACATAAAAAACCAGAAATACAAGAATCTAAAAAATAATTAAATATATTGATGGTGAATTTTTTAATGAAATCATTCACATTAAACCATCGAAATTATTAAAATCATTTTACAAAGTTTTTTGTAAGTAGATGCATTTTTTGTATATATAATTTATATAGAAAATAAAATGAATGATTTTGGAACATAAAAGTTCAACATATTGAGATTTTGAATTAACACCTTATTTGTACATGAAATTTGTATGGATTTTATGTTTTAGAAATGAAAAAGTAAATTTTCAAATAAAATAAGTATCAGTATTTATTTTATTAATTATATTATTCTCTTGATAATATAACTTTTATAAATATGCAGTCACCTATTAATTTTCTTATATGCCCCTGATAGAGGTAGATAAAGCTTAAATAAAAAAATTTCGTGTCATTTTTTTTCTTAAATTTGTAATTATTGTATATTCATTGCTTTTTGAAATATATTCTGCAAGATGAAATGCAACTGCTAGAAGTAGAATATTCCCTTCTTTACATTTCAAATTATTAAGCAAATATTTTACAGAGCTCTACAAAATTTTTAAATTAAGACAATATTTTAAATAATTATTTTTCATTCTGCAGTAGTGCACTTTTTCCAGTTTTTATAACCATAAAGTAAATGAAATTTAATACTTAAAAATTATCCTTTCAGTGTTAAAAAGAAAGTTAATTGCAACACATATTTAATTTAGGTTTCAAAATTTAACATTTATCATATTTAATGTTTCATCAATTAAAACAATTTTTAAATTAAAAAAATAGTTCATTTCAAAATATTCAATCTTTGTAAATTTATAAAATTTAATTCTTATTAAATCAAACAGCATGTGATCTATTCAAGCCCTTTAATAATTTATTTTTGTAAAACTAGATGACTTATGGTTACAATGAAGTCCATACTTGAATATTTCATTTAAAAAAATTTTAATTTCTAGAACTCAGAAAATAAACGATGGTACGGAGGTTGGAATTGGCACTTTTATTCATTGTTGCGATTCGTCTATTTAAACTTCGAGTTTCTATTCTAAAAATTAAGTATAAATACATCCTTCATATCTTTTAAGTCCTTTTTTTATTCAGCGGTTCTAAACCATTTGATGCACTTTTTTTTCAAATGCTCTTTTTTACAAAAAGCTATTTGAGCGATTTTTTATTATCTGTTGTTTTTAAAGATAAAGCTATTAAAGCGCAAACGTCGGTGAAGTTACAAAATTTATAATTATAATACACTTTACAGCTTGATACATCATACTTTTACACAAGGTGCAATGTCGTCATTGACAGGTATGCATAACAATTGACAGGTAGCTTATTTTGCATAGAAAAACAAACACTCGCCATTAATATTGGAATATGAGCTAATACAACGAAGCTCTTTCTGAGTTTCTCCTATCTTTTGGCCGTAGGTCGTATTCGTTCCTTTTCTGTTTCTCTTGCTTCAGCTACCGTCCATTCCGGATCATTAGGATCCTCTCCTTCAATATCGCACAAGGCAGATTCTGTCGAATCGGATTCCTGAGAATCTAAGTCTGCTTCCTGAGCAATAATTTTTCCCTTCATAAAAAAATAAATTTTAAAGTTAATAGCAAAGTAATTTATAAACGACTTACATCTCCTTTTTCTTCTTCTTGAGAACAAACGGACATCGAAGATGGTTGCAAATGACCTCCTGGCATTGCTTCCAACATTTTTTCGTATACTTCATCACTTAATGGAAAATTTCTTGGTTCAAAAGGCAAAACTTGCTGTAAATTAAAATCAAAGATATACAAATAAAACGTCAAATTTCAAAAGTTAGTTTTTTAAATAATTATAAATCCGAGTTCCTCGACTAATAGTAATTTTTGACACCAGTTCAAATTTTATACTATGAGAGCTGAAAAATCATGTCAGTCATGATTTTGAGGTTGGAGAAGTATAACTTTTTAATTTTTTTTTTATTGTTTTCATAATTTAAAAAACTAAACAAATGATAACATTTTGTAAGCTTTACCTCATGTTCCTCTTCACTAATAGAAGTAGACGTCATTTCTTCTCTTTGTGAGCGCACAGACGTTGACAACGTTCTACGCCGAAGTGCATTTTGCAAGGAATTTGGCCTATTTTGGAAATCCGCTTGTTGTTGCGAGTTTTCTGTGTCATGGACATTTGAAGGCGTTGCTGGTGGCGAAGTTATCGGTGACATTGCTTCTCCCCCAAAATCACCTGCATGAGGTGACATTGGATCTTTAAAAGAAAAAAAGTTTTATTTAGACTAACAAATTATTAAAAATACTGAAAAAAATAATTAGAATACCTATATACTTGTAAAATAATAATACGAAAATATATTTATCAGATATAATCAAGTTAAGAAGTGGAATAAAGCAATTTTTTATAATACTTTAAAATAAAATTATTGAATTTAATACATTTTAAAATAGTTTGTTATTTAATCCTAGACAGCCACACAATTTCTTTGGCTATGTTTATCATTTAACTAATCTACAATAATAATTTAATTCTTACATATTTGTATAAATTACACAAATGTTAAATATATACGAATGTAATTAGAATAAAGTTAATATTAAAATTTGAACAAACCTTAAAGCGAAATACATTAATTTGAAAACGTATTTAAAATTAAAAGAATTTATAAGATTTATAAGATGTTAATTCGGATGAGAACTAATTAGTGGCTATCTAGGGTTAAATTACCTGGTGTATTAGTACCGCTATCGGCTCGGCTATCTGCTCGTCGATTGTGGCGCATCCGTGTTGACTGCGGCAGAGATATGAAATTCATAAATCGTTTATTTTCTTCCTTTTCACTACGCTCATGTCGTTGGGCAATTGCTTCATCAGATATGTCTTCAATCTGCGTTAAAAAAAGACGATACAAAGTGAAAATAGTTGCTTCAAATGACAATCTAAAAATATAGTTATATTTACATCGTTGTCTATAGTAGGTTTTTGCATTGCTCCATTTTTGACATCTAAAATAGGGGAATTGTCGCATAGCCTCCATCTGTAAAAATACCACAAAAAAATTATATTTTATATCAATTTAACATAAATTACGCTTAAAATAATTTTAGATAATAAAAAATTGGTTACACATACTTTGGTATTTGTATTTCTTTGTAGGGCAGTTTTTCCAGTCTCGTTGATGCAGCGACGCTATATGGTATGACAATATTATCAATGTCATATGAATTTTGTCGTAGACGACTGCAATATTAAAAATATACCTGTTAGCACACGTAAATCAAAATACTTAGTTTTAATAATATCTATTTTCTGAATAGTATCAAAAAATAAAATAAAAATGTAGATAGTTTTATTAAATATGGTATTTATAATAATTTTTAATTTTAAAATATTTGAAATGAATGACGAATGAATTCATTTTCGTTTTCGCAAATAGTTTAAATTTAATCGTGTTTACATTAATGCTTACAAAAAATTTCATATAAAGATTCTTAAATGCATTTTTCATTTCTAAATCTTTATGTTAAAATACTTTTGATTTTTTTATTTTTCACAATCTGTAATTTATAACTACAATAAATAATAATAAAAAAAATAATAATAACAGAAAAGAATAAGAAGCCTAGAAACTTTATTAAATATGAAAGCCATTTCAGTTAAATTAAAAACTCTTTCTTTACTTATAAAAATTTTCTTTGTGAAATTTACTAAAATAAGGATATTGGTGAAAAACGAATACGTACCGAACAATAAATAAAAAGAGTGAAAATATAATGACTCAAATTTACCTGTGACTATTAGAGGATTTCTCCTTAAGCGTACTTTTCTCGGGGGGAGGAGGCGGCGCCACGTTGGCCGTTGTCGTAGCCGTTGTCGATGTTGCAGTCGCTGTCGACTGCTGAAGGGGGGAAGGCACTGGCGACGAGTATTTGCTTGAACTAGAAAGCGCACTGGTCTCTTCCTCTTCGTCAATCGTCGGCGATTGTAGCGACTTCGATCCACGTTTCCGATTTATACCATGATTTGTCCTCTCACTATTACTTCGACTTCTCTTACCTTTGAGAACGTTGTGTTTGATCTCTACAATGAAAAGATATATTCATTAATAAGTATTATTATATGTTTATTATTATAAAGCAATGATGTGAGGTTATTAAAAGAGATTAAATTACAAAAAAAAAGAAGCTTACTTTACACATAATGTTACATATGTAAAGTATCTAAATTTATTTCATGTATTGAATCTTTATGATGCATTTTTTGGACTACACAATTTGCATTTGAGTGAAAAACTATTTTTTAAAGTTTCCCTTATAATAAAAATGCCCTTGATTTAACTTCTAAAAAGCTTTAGTCTTTATGACTTCGATTTTCTTTATATCTCGGTAACTCGGTAAAAAAAATGCCTCTGAAAGTTTCATCCAAATCCTTCCAGAGTACATGTTCTCCTCTAGTAAATTTCTATTTTTGGATTTTTTACAATAAATAGTACATTGTGCAACAAGGGGAGAAAATAAGCTATTTCTAGCAAGGGTGAGGTGTTCTAAGCGAGTCAGAGACGAATGTTGAAAACCTCACTCGAGTCTGAAATAGCTTTTCTTCCCGTGTTATACACCGCGTTTTTTTTTAACGAAGGCACGAAAGGCCCTCTTTTGGTGTCAAAAAGTTGGATAGATGATCGTGCATTTCAAAATTAAAAAATAGCTTGAAACGGAGAAAAACCACTTTTTTCCCCGGTAAGCCCCGCTAGGAACGGGGAATACAGACTTTTCCCAGCTTGAAAAAAAAATGTTCTTAAACGCTTAAAGAACTCGATTTTCTATGCTACATTTAGCGTGAAATGAGGGCTATTTCATGCCCGAGTTGAGAAAAAGATTTTAAATTTTGCACATAATTTTGGCAAAAAAATTGATTTTACACAAATAAACCTCTTTATCAATTTCAAGTATTTATATAAAGATTATTTTAAAGATGATCTCAAAATTTGTAAAAAAGAAAAAAAAAACTATTCAAATCAGACATCATTTTTATTAATACATATATGTACTCTATTACGTCATTTTTCATATATTAGAACTACTGTATGCTGCTCTCAATAATTTTTAATATAATTATAAAAAATTTTGTATTTTTCATATCAGAACAAAAATTAGCTATGGAAAGATTTACTCACTGACAGTCACTTGATTAGTCTGTGATTTTTTCAATCTAGCAGCATATTTGGTACGATGGTCAGTAACTTTTTTGTTTCTCCTTTCGTTCCCATCCTTATCTTTCAACTTCGACATGCGTAATCCTCCTCGCAACATTTTCTGTTGCCACTCGGGCGAACGCATAATCGAATCCATGTGTACAGAGTGTGTAACTTCTGAAAATAATAAAGTACAAAAATGAATCCATTTATTCTGTGACGCGGAATAAAAAATATAAATTTGAAATAAATAATTTAAAATAATTGTTTAAAGGATCGTTTTAATTTTAAGACTACTGAAATATAAAATCTATAATCTTTTTCTTTATTTCTTTGAAGAAAAGATTTTGAAAAAATTACTGTACAGGCATAGATTTTACCTGAAAAAGTCTATTAAATTACACAATGAACTGCAGTATAAAATACAAGTTTCTATTAACAAAGAATGTATTAATTTTTTATTGAACCTAATATTTTCCACGCGATAAATTAGCCATAAAATTTCTCAAACAACATAGTGCTTAGTACATACCATCAGGTAGCGAGAGCACGGGGTGGAAACAAGGATCAACGATGGCGATTCTTTCAGGAACGGAGAGCAGTTCAAAGGCCTCTTGACTGATGCCAACATTCCTCCTTCCGGTACAGATTGCGCAGGGGGCCATAATTCCGTCGCAGTAACACCTCAAGTTCGCAGGCCTCGCTGCCTTCTTCGAGCTCTCGTGCAATCCGTCGATTTGCACGAGCTTGCGTTTGCGAAAGAGCGTGCGTACGAACGGCCTAGTGCGACTAGCCCCGCTGACATTTGGACTTTGAGGTCCGCTGAGGTAGTCGCGCGAGCCCGGTAGGACGCCACTGTAACCATTGACGGTGGAGGTTGTTGAGGTTGCGGTTGAATCCCCCTCCAGCATTATGAACCCCTTGGCCGCACGGACCTGACGTTGCAATTCGGTGTGCTGTCTGATCTTATACTCCAAATCCGCAATCTGTGCCTGCAGCCACGTCCATCGGGACGCTACGCTGGCGCGGTCCTGCGCGTACCGCCAACCCGCTCGCTTAGCTCTGGAAGCAAAAGGAGATGCTTGAGTTTGGCCATGCAAGATTTTCAGAAATATTTCGTTCAAGAAACGCGTACTTTTAAGGTTAATAGCTAATTAATTCAACATTAAAATATTTCATATAAACATTTGAATAATGTAAACACATTGAAGATAATTAAAAATTGATTATTTAAAAATTTTAAATTTTATAAAATTGACAGGCGATTCCTTAAAAAGAAAAAAACATTTCTTTTAATATATTTGCGTGAAACAATTCATTTCAGGGATAAATACGTAAATGAAAGCCCAAAGAATTAATTGTTATTTAAATACAAAGTGTAATAAATAAAAATAGTTATGTAGAAAAATACTATATTTCATCGGGATTATTCACTTTATTACTTATATTATTCACTTTGTGACATTTTAGTATCTTTTTAATACTTATTCGTAAAAATATAACTAACTACCGATATACTTTACCGTAAACTTCCTTTTTGTTTATAAGCTTTAATAGTGTTACGTCCCAAGACGTATCTTTTTATTTCTTTTTAAATATTTAATAAACTAAATTTAACAGATTTCATCAATGG
>JAWWML010000062.1:6762382-6844111 GCA_035047165.1 Ormyrus rosae | reverse complement strand
AATTGTTTAAATTTTTAAAATCTTAATAGCAATATTGAATTAAAGTTAGGGTGCCCGTAGTGCCCGACCCTCCCCTACATAAAATGCCGAAAACTCGACCATGGCACCGCGTAACCGTCTACGCGCGCTGCAGTTGCGATTTTTGAAACCTGTACGGTGAGCGCAAGATTTAAAATTTCAAAATCCATATTGAAAATGCTGTAAGTTAAAATCTAAAAACAAAAAATATAATAAATTATCTTGAAAACATTGTATATAGTAATAAATTGTTATTATAACAAGTTATTCAGCTGCACAAATGTTTTAATTATTTAATTACTCATTAAACTATGTAGATCTTAAATTCTTTATGCATTACAATATTTTTTTAATTAAAATTTTTTAATTAAAATATTTAAAAATTCCCTAAAATCCATTTTACATTACATAATATTTACTGACAAGAAATAGTTTAGAATTTTATTTTTATAGTTTTATACCGCAATATTATTGTTAAAAGTTGATTTTTTATTTAAAGTAGATAAGAATAAATTGTAAAACACTAACACCAGGTATATAACTGGACATACAGATCCGACAAAAACGTTGGACAGTTTACGATACATATTTATGACGGGCTAACCATCGGTCCTTTATAATCTCTTAGGGATTAATGCAGGCACGTTCAACTCATTCCCGACTCTTTACTCTCAATGCAAAATAATATCTCATTAAAACTTGACAACAAAGAATATTCAACAGAAGCTCCTGAAAAGTGGGGATGCAACTATATAAGATATTTTCTTTCCCTTGACTGTCACTTAGCAAGAGAAGCTCGTTCAGTGCAGTAGAAAAATTTTGTTCTTGAAAGTGAAATTTAAAATATTTAATTTTAAACATGGAACAATCATCAGTTTCTTCGTTTAATAGTCTCGATGATGAGATAATTGTAGATGAAGTGTGCGAAGTGAAAAAGGAGCGAAATAGATTGATTGATTATTTTTGGAGTTCTGATTGCACCATCGCCGATGTATTTAATCTACGTTATCTTTTTGACGATGAAGAGGTAGTATTAGTTAAAAAAATACTAACTGATTGTCAAGAATCACGAAAAACTGACTTTTCATTTAACATGTATAATAACAGCAAAAAGCCAATATTTGGAGATGGCAGATGTTTTAAAAACATCACATTTCGGCAACCGTATTGTAGACTATATTACGAAGAATATTCTGGAGATAACGAAGAGATTAGTATTACAGAGGCGCCAGAAGAAGAAAAGGAGATCAAGGAGGATTCATTTGACGGAAACAATTATCCGGTATTATCATCAATCAGAAGCCGATTACTCGAAGACGTTAAATATCAAAAATTGTATGGCAAAGAAGAACTTAAACAAACGCCAGAAATTGACTTTTCATTTAATATGTATGATTGCAAAAAGCCAGTAACAGTTGGTGGCAGATATTTTGAAAACATCACATTTCGAAAATTGTATTGCAGACTATATTGTGAAGAATATTCTGGAGATAACGAAGAGATCAGTATTACAGAGGCACTAGAAGAAGAAAAGCAGATCGAAGAGGGTTCGTTTGACGGAAATAATTATTCGGTATTATCATCATCAGCCAGAAGCCGATTACTCGAAGACGTTGAATATCGTAAATTATATTTCAAATTGTACTGCAAAGAAGAACTTGAAGATAAAAATGGTAAAAGCATTACTACGAAAGAAAATATATAAGCCGGTTACATCGTCAAGAAATGGTTTTTCTAACATGCAGATTCGGTACTGAAGACAGCACTGGTGTAATGTGGAATTATCAAATCACTACAAAGACTTCACAACAGATGAGAGATGACTGAATTTTGAAGTTTGTTCAGTTAAAAAAATGATCTGTAAAAAAATTTTTCTTTTACACTGTAATAAACATTTTTTATAAATAAATTTATTATAATTAATAATGAAAATTTTCGTTTGTTATTTATTGTACCACCTAAAAAATAGCAGTAAACTGCACACCTTATGTAAATTTCTAACAATAAAGAACAGTTAATGGATTTTTTTTTTTTTTTTTTTTAAATTTTTTTATTTTAATAAGTGGATTTGGAATCAGGGGACAGAATGCTCTTTGAACACTCTACAGCTGAATTCAGAGTGAACCACCCGAAGGTAACCTGGGAAATATATCTATATATGGATTATGTATATAGTTATAGTTTCTGTTTAATCTCGGCTAGCTGCGCCCTGAAGTTGGCTACGGTGTCCCCAAAGCATATATTATAATAATTGTCCAAGGTCCAAGGGTCCAACAATACGAGAAATACGACTGAGCGGCGAACGTACACTCCACCCAATTTCCATTCGGTTGCAGTTAACATCGGCTATTGGCTATAATCTAAAACAGTATTCCAGAAATTCAGTTTTCCCGTCGAGCGCCCCCTACTGTCCGATTGTTGACGCCATACTCTCGCCGCCCCTAGTCAGAGTTCAGACTCTAGTAGTCTAGACTAGACTGTCTAGTGCCAGTGTCAGTGTGAGTGTGAAGAAGTGTAATGTTTGCAGTCTCAAGAAAGGTTAATTGTTGAATTGAAATGAAAATACTTTTTTGTTAATAAAAAATTAGTATAGTTAGAATTGAATATCAAAGATTCATAAAAATGTTTACATGTTGGATGTTTGAAGTAATTTATATGGTTCCTTGAAGGTTGTAAAAGATTATTTGCGTAAGTTTTGGAGGTTTCTAATTCTGATTGATAAACAATGGAAGAGAATCCAGATTTATACAGATTAGAAGGTAGTGACAATTCAGAAACTGGTGGTCTACTTATAGTTAAAAAAAAACCTTCAGACCATACTTTCAAAAAGCCACTACCTTCTCTATTTGGACTCGATAAACTTGCAGAGAAAAAAAGAAGAGAGAATTCATTAGAGCCGAATAAATCAAAGAATAATGTACAGTCTCATAGTTCTAAAGACAGAAAATACAGAACTTATGAAGAAGAAACCCCAACTTATACTGGAGGTGTAGATAAAAATGCAAAAGAAAGATTGGAATCTCGATTAAAAAAACAGAGGTTGTATAAAAAAGATCAGGAATATGACAGGAGAAGAGACAGAGATAGAGATAGGGATAGAAATCGAGATAGGGATAGAGATAGAGATAGAGACAGAAGTAGACGTGGTGACAGTATAAGGGATAGAAGCAGTCGAAGAGATTGGAGTCCAAGGTTTAGAGATGAACCTCAAACTCCAAAATATAGATTAAAGGTATTACATTAGTGATTGTAAGCATTAATAAGTTCTGAATGTTTAATATATATTAAATTTGATTTTTTCATTGTAGGATTCAACATCAAAAACTGCTTGGGAGGATGATGATGATGACGATGAACCAAGAAGGAGATCTAGTTGGGATCATCCAACTCCAAATTTGTATAGCAGTAGAGATGCTCGGGATAGTATACGAAGTGAATTTACACCTTCTTATAAATATAATGCTTGGGTTAGAGATCGTAAAACTTCGGGTGCTACTCCAATGATAGATAATGAAGAAAGAGAATTTTGGGAGTTAGAACAAAAACGGTAAATATAAGTGTTTTAGTATCTTTAAAATTTAATTTTATACTTATTATTTTGCTGTGTACTTTTTATAGGCTTGATCGTGAATGGTATTCATTAGGTGATGATGAAAATAGACATTTTAATGATGTACCTGAGGAGTACGCACAAAAAAAAGAAATGGAATTGGAAGCAAAGAAGCAAAAAAGACTCTCAGCTCAGCAACGCCAAATTAATAAAGACAATGAACTGTGGGAAAGAAACAGAATGTTAACTTCTGGTGTTGTTAGTGCATTAGATCATGATGATGATGTGGACGATGAAGGAGAAGCTAGAGTTCATCTCCTAGTTCACAATGTTGTTCCACCATTTTTGGATGGTATTTATTTAATCTTTAAATTTTAGGATATGTGAAATACTAGAAAAGTTTCTAAAAATTAATACTAAAAAAACTTTGTAATCGCAACATTACTAATCATAATTATTAATCATGTACCTTTTGGCATTCCCTTTAATGAAAAAAGTTTTCACCTTGCTAAATTTAAAATTTTTTATTTTCCATAGGTCGGATTGTTTTTACAAAGCAGCCGGAGCCTGTAATACCGGTAAGGGATCCTGCTTCCTTAATGGCTTTGGTAGCTAGGAAAGGGTCTTTTCTTGTTCGTACTTTTAGAGAGCAAAAGGAAAGAAGAAAGGCCCAAAAGAAGCATTGGCAACTAGCAGGAACCAATATGGGAAATATCATGGGTGTTCATGATCCTCGTAAAGATGATAAAGAAAAACCAGGACAAGAAAGTGATTTTAAAGCTGGTCAGAAATATGCCAATTATATTAATGATGATGTAGGTGTTGAGAAAAAATTTAAAAAAATTCAAGAGCAAAGAAGACGTCTTCCTGTGTTTGCTGTAAGACAAGAACTTCTTAATGTTATAAGAGAAAACAGTGTTGTTATTATTGTTGGTGAAACTGGAAGTGGTAAGAATTAGATTAAATTAAGCTTGTAATACTTAAATTCTTATGTAAATGAACTGATCAGTGTGTGTGATCGCAGAATGGCAAGTTTAAGTCATAGAGAGCCTGAATCGACCCTTAAAATTATATACTATATTTTCTAATCTAATTTGGTTTATTTTATTATTACAAATAATATATTTTTCTAGGCAAAACAACTCAATTGACGCAGTATTTACATGAAGAAGGGTATAGTAAAAATGGAATAATTGGTTGTACACAACCAAGGAGGATAGCTGCCATGTCAGTTGCCAAAAGAGTTTCAGATGAGATGGACTCTAGCCTTGGAGAAAAAGTTGGATATGCTATTCGATTTGAAGATTGCACATCCAAGGAGGTTTGTTTTAATAATTTAGTAAAAATAGGTATTTCGACCTTAATTTATAAATAAATTTTCTTTTAGACAATCATTAAGTACATGACTGATGGTATTTTATTGAGAGAAAGTTTACGCGAAGGAGATTTAGATCGCTACAGCGTTATTATTATGGACGAAGCTCACGAGCGATCTCTATCCACTGACGTACTATTTGGCTTATTGAGAGAGGTATTACAGTTACAGTATTAAATTACAATTAATTTATTGTTTTATTTACACTAATCTAAAACTAAATCACTAAAAATCAATAGGTTGTAGCACGTCGTCACGATTTAAAGCTAATAGTCACCTCGGCGACTATGGATTCCAGCAAATTTTCATCTTTTTTCGGCAACGCAGCGACATTTGTAATTCCTGGTCGCACATACCCTGTAGAAGTAATTTTTGAAAAAAATCACGTTGATGATTATGTGGAAGCATCAGTAAAGAAGGTTTTGGCTATTCACTTGACGCATCACTACGGCGATATATTAGTATTCATGCCTGGTCAAGAAGACATTGAAGTAACGTGCGACGTCCTCAAAGAGCGCCTTGAACAGATCGATGGTGCTAATCCACTATCAATTTTACCCATTTATTCTCAATTGCCTTCTGATCTGCAGGCTAAAATTTTTCAACAAGCAAATGAGGAACTCCGCAAATGTGTTGTAGCTACAAATATTGCAGAAACATCACTAACAGTTGATGGCATTGTGTTTGTTGTTGATTCGGGTTACTGTAAACTTAAAGTTTATAATCCACGAATAGGTATTATAGTAAATTATCATTAAATATTTTTAATATATATTTATAAGAATTAAGAATTTTCTTATATTTCTTTAAAAATACTTTGTTTTTAAGGTATGGACGCCCTGCAAATTTATCCTGTTTCACAGGCAAACGCCAATCAAAGATCTGGTCGTGCAGGTCGTACGGGACCGGGACAGTGTTTCCGAATGTACACACAAAGACAGTACTTAGATGAACTGTTAACAACTAGTGTTCCCGAGATACAACGAACAAATTTAGCAAATACAGTATTATTGTTAAAATCATTAGGAGTTCAAGATCTGTTGGCATTTCACTTTATGGATCCTCCACCAGAAGACAATATTTTAAATTCCTTGTATCAACTATGGATTCTAGGAGCATTGGACAATACTGGCAGACTTACAACTTTGGGTCGTCAAATGGCCGAATTTCCGCTGGATCCACCTCAGTGTCAAATGCTCATTATTTCCTCTAAACTGGGATGTACTGCTGAAATCCTTATAATTGTGTCTATGTTGTCTGTACCATCAATATTTTTTAGACCAAAAGGACACGAAGAAGATTCGGATTCAGCAAGAGAAAAATTCCAAGTTCCTGAATCGGATCATTTAACCTACCTCAATGTATATAATCAATGGAAAACAAATGGGTATTCAAGTTCTTGGTGTAATGAGCATTTTATCCACTCAAAAGCAATGAGAAAGGTTATTATCATCATTTATGTAATAAATGCTTATATTAAAAATAAACATAAATAAATTCAATAAATTTTAATATTATTGTAGGTAAGAGAGGTAAGACAGCAACTAGAAGAAATTTTGAAACAGCAAAAGATGGAGGTTGTAAGTTGCGGAACTGAATGGGATATCGTGAGAAAGTGCATTTGTTCAGCATATTTCCATCAGGCAGCCAGATTGAAAGGTATTGGAGAATACGTCAATTGCCGAACCGGAATGCCCTGTCATTTGCATCCGACTTCAGCTCTTTTCGGAATGGGATTTACTCCAGATTACGTTGTTTATCACGAGCTCGTGATGACAGCAAAAGAATATATGCAATCTGTGACTGCTGTGGATGGCCACTGGCTGGCTGAGCTTGGACCAATGTTCTTCAGCGTAAAAGAAACAGGAAAGACCGGTCGAGCCAAACAGCAGGCTTTACAACATCTAAATCAAATGGAAAATCAAATGAAACAAGCCGAAGCAGAAATGAAAGCTAGAGCTCAGGAACAGCTTGAAAGAGAACAGGCGTCGATCAGAAAGTAAGTTTTATAAAAAATTTATTTTACTAAATAGCTGAATTATAAAATTAAATTATTTAATGATTGAAAATATAAAGTGTTTGTTAATGTTTTTATAATTTTTTTTCAGACAAGAAATTTTGACACCTGGAATGAAAGAGCCAGGAACTCCAGCCTCATATCGAAAAACTCCAGGTCGTCTTGGGTTGTAAATATTATATATAAAAATTTTAAAATTGTAAGAACTGTGTAAATAAATTTCGTTAAATAAATACTTTTAATATATTTTATTTGATTTTTAATGTAACTTTTATTTTTTATGCGTAATTTAATACCTTAACCCTTTAAAGCACGTTGTTTTTTAAGATAGTATTTTTCGGTATACAATTGTTGATGAACATTTGTTGCAAAATTAACGCGCAATAAATTTTCTTCTGTTAAATTAATGTCCAAGCTTATAAAAAATTCGATCATGAAACGTTAAACGTGCGTACTTTTAAAAAGATTGAAAAAGATTATATTTATATAAGACAAGACAATTTTATAAAATACTTTAGGTCATTATAAAAATTAAAGAATTTCTAATACGTTTAAAATAAATTATTGTAATTGTGTTTAAAGAATAATTTTCTATGCGCGAACTGTTTCATATTTTCTCTGCTAGTTTGAAATGAAAATTATGCATGCTTGTAAAAATGTTACTATATTACTGCATAAAACTTCGCTTTAACTGTTTACTTTTCAAAATTTTTAAGAATTCAATTTCTTTTAAATAATAAATAAAAGGTCAAATATTAACAACAAAAATTTGTACCTGCAAAAATTTTTTATTACCACAGGTATTTTTTTATGTTTTATACAAGTAGAATAATAAAACACTTATATAATTCCAATTTTGTTTGCAACATCAAGAGCATCATAATCTCTTGTCAAGCGTACATAGGCCTTTTTCTTGCCATCAGGCCTGATGAGAGTGTTTACTTTCAAAACATCGACGTCATATAATTTTTTGACCGATGATTTGATATGATATTTATTTGCTCGTGTATGTACAATAAATACTAATGTGTTGTTATCTTCAATCTTCTTCATCGCTGCTTCAGTTGTTAAAGGATATTTAACAATATTAACAGCATCCATACTAAAATAAAAAAATTAAATAGTTTTTAACACAGACCTTTAAATCTTTGTAATAATAACAAACTAATAAGAAAGTTTCAGATAAATGATTTAAATTGTTTTCAAATTAAATTCAAAGAGATTCCCATACATATCATCATATGAAGTCAAATTTAATAGATTTGATTTGATTATTTTTAAATTAATTTTAACTTACCGATTCCTGTTTGGTACTGATTTACGTGGGTATTTTGGGTTCCTTGGTGGCCTGAATGTCTTTGGCCGGTGGAAGTGGACTGATGTCCTGATTTTTCTGACACGAGATCCATGTACACCTTTCAGAATCTGTATAATATAAAAGAAAATTGAAAACATCTGAACTTAAAAATATATAAAATTGAAGTTAGATCGACAAAACAATTTCAGTACCGTGTTAAAAGTTAATTTTCATGGTATTCAAAGAGATTCCCACACAATTATCTCATCATATTAGAAATTTATTCAATGAGCTATCAAATTTTTGTATGAAATATAAAAAAAATGGTGATTTTCACAAAATCTATTACTTAATATTTTAAATGTCCTTTTTTAATTATAATTTATTGTAAATTTTTAAATACAATTTTTAAAATTTTTACTGGCCAATTAGAAAAAATATTATTACCTTCTTTTGAGCCTTAAGAGCCTTTTGCACAGGTTGTGCAGGTTTTCCACCCTTCGGCGTCTTTTTCTGGCCCGGGGTAGGTTTTTTAGGCTTGGTAGCTACAGCCTTGGCAGCAGGTTTGGCAGCAGGTTTAGCTGCAGGCTTAGCTGCTGGCTTAGCAGCAGGCTTGGCAGCTGCAGCTGCAACCTTTTTAGCTGCTGCAGGAGGTGCAGCAGGCTTCTTTTCCGAAGGCTTAGTCACCTTAGAAGATGAACTTGCAGCAGAGGCTGGTTTTTTTTCTGCTTTTTTTTCTGTGGATTTCTTTTCACCAGACTTGCTGGTGGCTGAAACATTATAAAAATAAATAAACGATTTTTGTTTACATTTTTTGCACTGACAATGTAGTACAGTGCTTTCAATCGATTTTAGGTTATGAGTATTGTCTGTAGTTTATTTCGATGGTTGCGAAAAAATGTTCTAAGAACAATGGAAATGTTAGATGTGCTAATTGGAAATAAACTTATTTTGATGAAATGCTTGTTAAAAGACAAAAAAATTGTAAATATTAAAGACCATGTGAACACTGTAAGCGACTGGCCACATGGTCAAACAGGATAATGTAACTTTTATAAATTTATTAGCGAACGAAGACTGTGAACTATATAATAACACTTTATCTTTTCGCCTGGCATAAAGATTTTTTATGTTTCTTATTTCTTTCATTCGAAAAATCACTTTGAAATTACCTGGTTTTTCCGTGGGTTTCGGTTTCGGAGCCATTTTGCTGTGAAAAGAGTGTCAGTTCGTACCGCCGGAAACAGAGTCGCGATGTGATGCTGCATGCAGTCGCGTAAACTACGTGAATCGTTGACAAACTAAAATGAAGCTGCATTAAGCTACATTTAAAAAGTGTTTAAAATACTGTTTAAGTATTATGTTATTATCTATAAAAATATTTTAATTTACCATAAACGATCGATTGAGAGCATAAATTAATAAATTGCTTATTTGTGTCTGCAAACTATATCTATCTGTTCCTCCGGTTTATAATTTTTAAAGCGAGGAATATTAATATATCGAATAATAATACCTAATGTGAAACTATAGTTAAGATATAGAGAAATTATATAAAATTAAGAAAGAAAGCTGAAGATATTTAGCTTATAGTCGCCTAAAATTCAAGACGCATAAGACAAAATGAATTCTTTTTAAGCAGAATTAACTTAAAAATAAGTTTTGCCGTCTGGGAGCAGTAAAAAATTGTGAATTCCTCGATTTTAACTTGATTGTTTTTTTAATATAAATTTTGTGCAAATTAAATTTGTCATGCTTTATTATCTTATCAAGGTGACTTCAACATTGCTTTTTAAATTTTTAATGTCACAAAAAAGAGTGTCAAGTAAAATATTTTAAGTGTTGGAAGTATATTTCTCATGTATCATAAGTCGCTGAAGAAGAAATATTTGTAAAATGATATATATTAATTTTGATTAATCAAAATCTTGCGATTAATAATCCTATATCTAACTGATTTTATCTGTAAGAAGAAATCTATCGAAAATATATGTATTTCACAATAAATAAGTTAGATTTTAAAATTTTATTTATTTATAAACTTGCAAATGTGGTACAATAGCGATATTATACATATTACTGATAGTCTTGAATTACAGTACAATCCATGAAAATGTGATGTTGTAAAAATATGTGTTACTTTTTTCAATAAAAACTTGTACCTATATATGTTATCGCTTTGCCATTTTAAAATTACGTTTATAAAAATATAATTGTAGAATGCACCATCGATCGGCGTTACAAAACATAAATAAATGACGTAGTCAATTCACCATGAATGAACGCGTAACGTTAATATAAATAATCAAAGCCTTTAATTACAATGCAGAAAGCGGGGGCCGGAGATCGATAATTTATGCCTAAAAATACGAATCCCATCTCGGCAGTCTCGGCTATCAAAATAGCCTGCCTAGTGCCTATACGCTTACACGCGTTTTATGACCGTTTGATGACCGTCACAACATTCGGCTTACGCACACAGACAGGCAGACGCGTACCTCGCGAGATTAAGGTTCCGTATCGCTCGCTTGGAGTTTCGCGACGACGGTAATCTGTGAAGCAGCGCTTAGTAAATAGTCCTACACAGGAATCAGACTCTTGTGCAGTTATTACAGAGTTTTCGGCGTGCATTTTGGAAACTAGAAAAAAAGTGAGAGGCCGGATTATAAATGTGTCGCTCTGAGTGAGAACGGTGCATACGCATACGCGGTTGCTTTGCCCTCGTACACACGCACAGTCTTAGCTTGCAGCTCGGGCTGCTCGGGGCGCAAGCGGAAGAGAGAAAGAGACGTGAGTAGCGCGCGCGCTCGAGTTTGCCACACGTCGTTAGGTGTGCGGGAGCGTCGGCTCGGCAGAGAAAAACACGGCGAGAAAGTGGCGAGAGCAGAGAAACGCAAAGTAGTGGCTGGCCCTCGCTGGTCTGTGCGCCTCCGATGCACGTGCAGCTGGCTTAAATGAGCGCCCGCCAGGAGACTAAGTCCAAGCCGTTCGAGTACGAGTGCATCTGCGAGAGGAGAGGAGCAGGTCGGGTAGGAGCCCGAGAGACAGCGTAACATGGGTGTTGGTCTGAAGCCGCTCGAGTTCACGGATTGCCTCACGGACAGCCCCTACTTCCGCGAGAATCTGCACTATCACGAGCGCGAGCTCGAGAAGACTAGCCAGCAGATCAAACGCCTTATCAAGGAGGTCAAGGATCTGCTCTCAGCTGCCAAAAGTTAGTGGCCCCTGCTTGGCGTCAGAAAGCTACCCGCCTCTTTTTATACGCGGTCTTGCGCGAATCTGCACCTATCTATGTCTATATGTACAAAGCGCTTGTACGCGACGTACGTAAAGAGAGAGAGAGGGAGAGTCGAGATGATGTATGTTGTTGTCCCCCTCCTCTCTCCCTTTTTCGATATGCAGTCGTGGGTAATGAAGCTCGTTGAATTTTCACGTCGAACGAACGCCGTTAATTAATTGTAATTTCAGCGTCTGCGAGAGAGGAAGAGCGCCGAGGGGTGTGCGAATTCATTTCTTCTGCAGAGTGCAGACTGCCTGACAGACACTCTATCTCTCTCTCTCTCTCTGTCTCTCTCTCTCTACTTATATATATATATACATATATATATACATATATATTACTCTATCTACTCCCCTTCTCTTTCTGTCTCTCACTCCTTCTCTGTTCTCACTTTGCTTGTCTGAAGAGCTGCAGGTGGTTATCCTCCTCTCGCTGTCTCTGCACGCACAAGGGGGAAAGTCATGTTCATTGAGAGCTTCTTCTCTTCTTCTACCACTTCTTCGCTTCAATGCTTTTTGTCATATGTGTACATACTGGCACAGCCGATAACGATTGTCACAGGGAATCTATGTCAAGCTAATGCTAGGTGACATATGATTAGAAGCAGAAGGTCTTGGGTAAATAGCACGTTGTTACTGGCTATTGCCAGCTTTTGCACACTGCACTATGCATTTGTATTTGATTTGCTGGACTGAATTGATAAATGCTATTGCTTGAAAGTTTTTTTTCTGATATTGGCAAGTGCTTCGATGGAGACTCTTATCTGGATTGAGTTTTATGATTACTTGCTCAATCTGATGAGTCAATGTTTATTTTATATGTTAAACATCTACATGAAAATAAGATTTTTAATAGCATTTATTATAATAAATTTGAATTATTTATTTATGAAAACTTACATTATTTAAAGATATAAAGTAATGGTATATCATTTACCAAGAATTTACTTTAAAAGACCAAGAGTATTTGCCATATACCAAAGAGTAACTAGTTTAAAAGATTAATTAGTTTTAAATAATATAGTAACTATTTTTTTCAAAATATAAGTAGAAAAACTCTAAAATTGAAATATTTATTATCTATTTAAGCAAGGAAGAGAAACTTTGTGATGTTTGTTTTTATGCATATAAATTTAAATAAAAAGCAAAGTATATTTTGCAATAAGACATACTGAATATTACTATATATTTTTATAATAAAAAATATATGTTTAATATCTTATGAGAAAAAATGTCTTTAAATTTGTCTGATCTAATTGAGTAGACATCAATTTATTTTTATATTATTTAACCATTTTATATTCCTAAATATTTTTAGAGTAATTGTGATGTTTAAAACTCAAATTATGTTTTAGTAATTATTTATCTTGTAAAATAAACAGCATTATTTAAAATTTGAATGTTTTGTGATATAATTAAAGTTTAAAATCAAAAGTTTTCACTTTTTTTTCATCCTTATTGACTTTTACTATATTGATACACTTATAGATTTGCTCAAGATTTTTGATGTATAAAAGTAAATTTACCATTAGTTAATTTTAAATTCCCTTTAATAAATTTATGTATAACAAACATCAAATTGATAGAGATATGTACTATGTTACAGATCTCTCCCGAGCTCAGAGGGCATTTTCGAAGACATTACAAAACTTCAGCTTTGAATGCATTGGTGAAACACAAACTGAAGATGAAACACACATATCCCAAAGCCTGAAGGAATTTGGTAAACTCATTGCGTTGATCGAAGACGAGCGTGATCGCATGGTATGCACAAACTTAGCACATTAGCAACGCTGTAATTTTTCTGCGTTCAATATTTCATACTATAAAAGCTCATAACACTATAATGCTTATCAAATAAATTTCATTCTTTTTCACAAAGGATAACAGTGTGACTCAGTGGTAAAGAGTACTACTACTTTCTTATTATGTTTCACTGTTGTTTCTTCCACAGTACACTCACAATACCTTCTTTCTCATCACACATGTTTTTAATTAATCAAAACTTTTTAAATAACATGTATTTCTCAAATTCTTTTACAATAACATTACTATTTTATGAAAGAAAGAGAAAAGAAAATATTATAAAGTTGAAAATACTAAAGATATATATTTATTCTTCAATTAAATAGAATCATAAAACATAAATTTTCTTGAAGTTTAAACATGAAAAATAAATCCATTTAAATTGTAGATTTATTTGCTTAATTATTAATGAAATTAAAAAAAATTGTCTTTCAAATAGATTCTTTATAATATTTTCTGTTTGATAACTAAACATTTTCAATTTGTGTATGTCTACTTTTTTATAGAGGATTGATTTGTTTATTGTATAGTGTTTTTGACTTAACATATTTTACTGTTGAGGATTTTTATATAAATATTAAACAAACTTAGATGGTAGAGTCTAGAAACCTCCTCTTTGGAAATAAAATATGAATTTTCATTGCTTTTTATTGTTAAACATTTTTGTTAGACTAATTAATTTATGAATGTTTGTTGAAAAATTTTCGATTGTTTTAAGTAATTCTATATTATCATTGAACATAACAAGATTAAAGTTTCTGTTCATCAATTCATTTTCATCAATTCATTCCATTTTTATCTTTTTATTTTTTGAATATTCTTCATGGAATGAGATGTAGTTACTAAATAGTTTCAAGTTGCTTTAATTAGCAAAGGTTTTGATTCATTCTTTTTATAAAAAAACACAGCAACACTTTGAGTTCATAAAGTTTATCAAAAATTGTTGATAATTATTTTTTAAGCGAATTAATTAAATTAAAATGATAATAAAAAGTCATTAAGTTAATAAAAAATTGCTTATTTCCAGCTGGCGCGCGCATACGATCAAATAATACTGCCACTAGAAAAATTTAGAAAAATACATATAGGGGGTGTTAAGGTAGAGTATTCATTAAATTATTTAATTTAATGAATTAATGATTTCAACATCAATTTGTTCTGTAATATTTTTAGGAGGGAAAGAAAAAGTTTGAAAAACAAACAGTCAAGTTTTGCCAAAGCCAAGAACGATATTTGAACCTTTCAACTAAAAAGCAGGACAATGTTCTTCAAGAGGTATATAAGCATATAAAAGCATATACATATATACAAGTACATTTAAATATAGTACATTTCGACACGGGTGTGGAAGTTTATTATTTATTTCATAATGCAGTTTTTGGCCGAGCAACATTTCACACCAGATCGAACTTTATTTGATATCTAAATCGTAATTTTGAAGTGGGAGTGATATAAAATAACTTTACTATTTTAAAACAATAGACGCTTATAAACTCGATATTAAATTACCTAGCGACATCTTCAAATATAATACCAAACCGCGATAAATGCTTTGAAAAACTAAAAATTTATTATTTTTCTTTATAAAAATTTTATTACTAAAAATTACGCAATCTTATTTTACTAAAATAGTTGCTTCGTCAAACACTTATCATCATTTTTATATATTTAAAAACTATTTTATTTTAAGAGAAAACAGTTTGATACTATTATTTAAAGTAAAAGTTAAAATATATGATTTTACATTATTTTCAAATAAACTAAAATTGTCATATTACTATAATAATCTGATAAATAGTCAAGAAAATATTGATCAAAAGTTTTTGTTTTAAATGATTGGGTAACCATTGTTTTATTGCAATCACACAATACTGGCGTAATTAAAACACTTATTGATACCGCGTTCTTATAAGTGTACTTTTAAAGACTTGACTCGTAAGTTTCACTTTAAATTTAACGAGTTATTTGATTATTTCAATCAAATTAAAAAGATGATCATAATGACAGCCATAAAAATTATTTAAATCGGCTAAACTTAAGATTAACAGCTTTTTTAAATATTAAAGCTAAGATTTATTTTATTTATACTTTGGTTTATCTTTAAAGCGATCTTTTAGGCTTTACTGAATATTTGATTTTGCAGTTTCGAATGAAATTTTGGTGCTTAATTTTTAAAACGTATTGATTACTTTTCCTTCGTTTTTTACTAGGCGGATGCGACATTGGATATGGCCGAAAGGCATTTTTGTCAAGCAAGTTTAGAATACGTCTTCTTATTACAAGAAGTCCAAGAACGTAAAAAGTTTGAGTTTGTGGAAACGGTATGTCTTTTAATTATAAAACAGATTAGTATGTAATACTTTATAACTAATATGCAATTTTTATTTCAGTTACTAGGATTTATGCTTGGTTGGCTTACATTTTATCATCAAGGCCACGAAGTCGCCAAAGATTTCAGACCATACATGACTGAATTACAACACAAGATTCAAAAAGTTAGTTAATTAAAATTTTTTCGTAAATGTGAATCAGTTGAATTTACTAAAATATAAACTTATCCTTTATTAAATTTGCTTTGCTTGGTAGAAAAGTATTAGGTATTTGGTGCCTGAAAACATGTTACTTAAAAATTCAGTAAACACATATTTTATTTACTAAATTTAAATAATTTTTAATTATTTTATTTTACTCTGAAAATTAACCTTTGATTTTTAAAGAGGATAAATTTTTTAAATTTCATTTTTGCTATTAAGATTTTGCTTGCTCATTTACTTACAACTAATTTCTAATTTTGCGTGTGTGTGTTTGTTAAAAGACTAGAGAGAATTTCGATGCCACGCGGGATAAAACAGAATCGCTTATGAATAAAATGAAGGATAAGAAAAAGGTATGTATTTCGATTTTTGTGTCAAGCTCTATAACGCTTTATTAATAAATAATTGTTATCTTAAAAAATAATTGTTAATAATGTTTATATATTTATTATGAATTATTTTTGTAACATTTTTTTAATTCATCGAATAATTTTTTAATTATTTTTTAGTCTGGAATAGAAAGCGGCC
This sequence comes from Ormyrus rosae, assembly GCA_035047165.1. Classification (NCBI taxonomy): domain Eukaryota; kingdom Metazoa; phylum Arthropoda; class Insecta; order Hymenoptera; family Ormyridae; genus Ormyrus; species Ormyrus rosae. Next base: position 6,827,707 of record JAWWML010000062.1, on the reverse strand, counting down.
CTAATAAACTTTACAGTAGAGAAGGTTACTTATTCCTCATGGAGAAGAGTAAGTAATAAAAATAGTTTAAAATTTTTTTTTATTGTTGATCGTTTGTGGTTTTCTATCTCACTTTTATGCAATTTCTTTTTCCAATCTCACGAAATATAGTTCGCAACTCTATTTCGCGATGAAAAATTTCATTTTAAACAATTTATTTCGCAGTAAATTTAAAAAAAAAGACACAAAGAATTTATATTAAAAATAATACCAAATAATTCTAGAGTAGTTTGATAAGTTGAAATGCGGAAAGATATCGCGAACTATTTTTTCAGAGGCTTTTGGAACAACTACTTGGACAAAACAATATTGCACATATCAAAAAGATAAAAGGGAATTTACTATGATACCTTATAACCAGCTCACAGGCAAATTTGTAAGTTCTCGGATCTTGCACCAATGTCAATTTATATCATTAAAAAATTTGCATGCTAAGTGGACTAACAATCGTTTTTCTTCTTTCTTTAATAGAGCAGTAAAGATACTTTTACTTTGGCCTCCTGTGTTCGACGCATGTCTGAGTCGATAGAGAAAAGATTTTGTTTCGATATTACTGCTGTTGGAAGGTCAGTTTTATGTCAATTTTAGTCTTTATCTTATATTTCTTCAATCTAACAATATTGTGAAATCAAAGTTATAATTTTATAATTTTACTAATATAGAGTGTAATTGGTTTTAACTGTAAATGTTATTCTTTATTGTTTTTATTTCTTATATTACGTATTTACTTTACTTGGTTGTGTTTTTTACTAAAATATCTGGCCTGCTGTTTTTAAGCACTATGATAATACTTTACAGACCTGGGGTTGTGTATACATTTCAAGCTTTATCAGAGGACGATAGGAAATCTTGGATGGATGCAATGGACGGCAGAGAACCTGTACGTTTGAAATTCAGATTTGAATATTGATTTTGTGAAAAAGAATGCAATATTAATTAAATTCTAAATTTTTTAAAGGTTCCTGCTCTGCAAGGGCCTTTAGCAAAACCAGAAGAAAATGTGATTGATGCAACTGGCGTTCTATTTATTTCAAAATGCATTAAAGTATTAGAAGAAAGAGGTAATATAATTTATTTCAATTTTATTTTTACAGTAAAAATTAACACACTACGTAAAAAGATATTTAAAGTGTGCAACCTTTTTATAGGTTTAGAGGAGCAAGGACTTTATCGCGTAGTTGGAGTAGCATCGAAAGTAAACAAATTACTTGCAATGGGACTAGACAGAAGGAAATTTGAAAAATTGAGTCTAGAAAATCGTTATGAATGGGAAAGCAAAACAATCACTAGTGCTCTAAAAACGTATTTACGAACTCTCTCCGAGCCTTTAATGACTTTTCGATATTATGATAGTTTTATCACAGCTGCAAGTGAGTTCTCCATTAATTTTTAATAAATTATATAATTTGTCAAAAATCATTATTTTAAATGATTTTGTCTTATTTTTAGAACAAGAATCAAAGGAAATGCGTATAAACGATATACACAATCTTGTGTACAGACTTCCTAAGCCAAACTTTAACGTTCTTATACTGCTCATTAATCATCTTCGCAAGTAATTATCCAAACCATTAAATAAACATTTTTTCAGATATAAATTATCAGCAACTCGTAAAATTTTTCTTTTTTTCTTTTTATGGATCATTAAAAAGAATGCAAAATATAATTTCACATTCACTAAAATATTGATTAAAGTTAACACGAAATTATCAGAAAAGTGTAATATAAGGGTAAAACTAATTTGTTCATTTTTTTTTTAACAGAGTAGCGAAAAAATGTGATAAGAATCTCATGACAGTTGGAAATCTGGCAGTGTGTTTTGGTCCCACATTACTGCGACCAGAAGAAGAAACAGTAGCTTCAATTATGGACATTAAGTTTTATAATATAGTTGTAGAAATATTAATCGAAAACTGTGAAAAAATCACTGCGGGTCCACCGCAAGAATCACCAACTTCTGGACAAAATCTAGCATTAACAAATGCTCAGCGACCAGAAGAAAAAGAAGAGCAGCAGCAACAGCAACAACAGCCTCAGTCACTCCAGCAACAGCAAAGCATAACTGGAAATGGAGCTGTTCATTTGCCATGCTATTCAGTGCATACTGTAGTACCAGCAACAGTGCAGGTAAATTAATTTTAATTATTTTAATTTTTCAAACTATTTAAATAAGAATATTTTTATTAATTCTGATACTCAAATAAAATAAATAAACTGTTGATACCATTTTAATTATCAAAATATGAATAATTAGTGATATTAATAAATATTTTTTCATTAAGCAGGAAATCACGAGATCGTATTACGATAGTGCTTTATCAGTTAATTCGAAAACACCATTAATTGATGCGGATCAGAAAAATGGGGAAGATTATCAAGAAGCAGAACACCCTAGTCATCGAATGCCTATGTACGCCGATAGTCACATCGGACGTTTAAAAAATCGTAACGCAAACTTTATGTATCACTCGACGGAAAGAGGTATCTTGTTACTAAAAAATTGTATTTTTATATTTCATTAGCCAGACTTGACTCAAGTTTTATTAATATCTTTATAGTCTCTGGAAGCGGCAATACAAGCAGTTCTAGTGAATCGATAGCTAGTGATCCACCGCCGTTTCTCAGTTCTGGTGTGCCTGTTAAACAAAAACGGGATTCTATGTTAGTTAATACGCATTTCAATTATCCACCTCGTACTAATCCTATTATGTCTTTGTAAGTATGAAAATTCCCTAATCAAAAAATTTGCATTCTTACTAAAATAACGAAAGCATAAGAAATAAAGCTTTTTAACAACAGATTAAAAATTATCCATTAAACATATATAGATTGTAATTATAAACGTATCATTATAAGTTTATCTTTTACATGACACATTTCTTTAATTGTATAACGATAAATCACGGGCCTTATCAAAACCAAGTATGAAGAATTTGTTATAAGTAGTAGATAATTTTATTTTGTATTTTTTTTTTTTTTTTTTTATATATTTCTGAATTTTTATTTCTATAAGATCAAAAATATTCAAGGTTAATTTATAAGATTATTAAGCAGTACACTTTAAACTGATAGTAAAATTATATATATAATCATTTATAGAGTTAATACATCACCTAGCAGTGGTCGATCCAGCCCTGGTTCCGGAATTTGGTAACTGCAATTTAATATTTTTTTAAAATCAATTTTTATAGTTTCAATTTTTTTATAGTAAAAATGATATGCTTTTAACTTTACAGGCGAGTACGAACACTTTACGCATGCATGGCTGAAAGTGTAGGAGAATTATCATTTGAACCAAATCAGATAATCACGAACGGTAATTATCACTTTAATTCTTTAATAAATAAATAATTATTTATCGCGTCTTAATTTTTAATAGAGGCATTAAATTTTAGCCGCCGAAGTTCTTATTTGTAGATATTTATATATTTTCACATTTTCATAAATCATACAAAATTTCAATATTTTAAATTAACTTACTAAATCATTTATAATATATTACTTTCCATTGAAGAAAAAAAATCATACAATAAAATGTTTAGATCGTATAGATCATAATTTTTCATAATTATTGAAATAATAATTTAAATAACGTTTTCAAAATAAAAGCTTAAAATAATTTTATTACAGTGCAACCTTCGAGTGAGCCAGGATGGTTAGTTGGCACTTTAAATGGTAAAACAGGATTGATACCGAAAAATTATGTTGAGCAATTGCCGTAAAAGAATTTATCATCTGCAAATGACTACGTGTCGATTATCTCACTGATCGTATGGCCATCAGTATTCCCTTCTACACATTCCAGCAAAGTGCACATTCCACATTTACCAATTTAGCACTTAACGGAGAACTTTTATACCACTACATATACAAAAGCTTTGATTCTCGGCTCTACTCAATTGACTTAAATGCATACAGCCAAGATCACGAAAGTACGCATTCTCGTTAGCATTTAGCTCTATTCTTTTCTACCCGAGGAATCGTGTCTTGATTCCATTTTGAATGCTTTTTGCAATGGCATATATATATATAAAGTCGTCAACAATTCGAGCGACAATCTATTGAACAATTTGTTATTCGAGAAATGGAGAGGTCTTTTACACAAAGGTTTTTAATCGTATCCCATTTTTTAGGGAAAATTAGTCAATTATGCATATTATTTATAAATACATATATAAATATATATTTATATCATATAAATATATACATGATTTAAAAATTTTTCGCTCAAAAAATTTTTAATTTATATACACAAGCTTTAGCTGTACTCTTTTGTGTACATATATAATTTTTAATTTGTATACAAATTAAGTTGATTTATTGTAAATAATCGGTAAAAATATTAGTGACTACAGTAAATATTATGGTTGCTGTTTTTATTTTGTTTCGTCAAGTCTGTTATGTGTAATTATTAATGGAAATATAAAGTGGCTATTTAATTGCAAAGCTTAATGACTATTTTATGCTCAAAAACCCTCCTATTATCTTTTTTATTCGAAATTATGATATAAAAAGAAAATATATAAAATATATTTATTGAAAATTTAAATAAATATTACCATTTATTTGAAACATTTTTATTGTTTTCTATAATTATAAATATTACGTATTTTATGAATTAAAAAAAATAGTTTAGGTCTCTTTTAGGTAATGGTTTTGCGTTTAAAATTTATTTATGTTTTAAGAAATTTCCTTTTATTACAATATAATAAATTTACAATTTGGAGAGAAAATTATAAGAATTCAAAATTCTTAACCGAGTAATCAATTTCTTTAATTGTAAGCTACATTTGGAAAAGAAAAAGTAAATAATGAAATCTTATTCATCAACATTAAGGATTTGCAATCTCACAACCGTTGAGCCTATTGCTAGAGTACGAGACTCATCATTCACCATAAGCCTTCTCTTTGGTGCGTCGGGTTACTATAGAACTCAATTACTAACTTTTAGTCATTTTCGTAAAGCAAATTATGATGTTATTTGTTATGCATTGGATTTTATTGATTGAGCATCTCCTTTTTGTAGATCGCGACTGTGATGTCATGCTTACTAAATTCTACTATCAACTCAACATTATTGTCGGTAAACCTTTGCGGAAAAGCCAATTAATATATTTCCCATCGTGGTTTGATGACGAATTAATTGATTCCATTAGTGCCAAAAGACACAAATGCTGGGTTTGTAAAATATTTAGAAAAAACGCTGATTTCATTGTATTTATTAAACGCTTGCGTGCGGTTTGTATCAAATGCTACTCTGATTTTATTTCGAAAGTTCAGGGCTCAGGTGAAGAGAAACAAGGATCCAAAACTCGTGACCTTTTCGGTAGCTACTTTTCGCAGAACTTTCTTATCAGTTTCGCATTTGTCTGCAGAATTTATCCACCTGCTCAGATTCATTTGGTAAGTAGTTTGTCACTGTCGAAGGAGGGCTTGATCGCATCGCTTAACGAACTTGAACCATATCTTTCAACATCGGTGCTGATGGTACTGCTGCGATCTTCCTAATGAAATCGCGTACAAGTCGATGTAATTTACTGTGACTATTCCCAAGCATTTGATACTTTAAATCTTGAGCTACTTATTGTCTCGACGGTACTACTGGATTCTCCGTGATTCCAGGTCCCGCTCCCGATTTATAAGTATACTATTAAGGACCATATTTCTTACGTTTGTAATAATAAATAACTCTGTTCATTATCAGATGCACTAAAGACTTCACATCTATAGGTCGTTATAATAACTCTAAGCTGAACTTATTGCTCTACTGTATGGATAATTCTAATACACAGTCTATGATTTGCAATGGCTGGATGGGCTCCAACGGAAAATGCATTTCCTGTGTTGTTATGATTATTCGAGGATCTCCAACTTCCTTGAAATTTTCATCGCTTGAATCGCTCTACTTGCTTCTTGATGTCGCTCTAGCTCATGATTATTCACAACTACGTGAACTGCGCGGAATTGCAGTCTCGCTTCAGAAGGCGCGAGCACTCTCCGATCTCAAAAAGAATTTCAAGAAAACATTTGTGACACGAATTTGGCCTTTGGAGAACATTACGGAACTGTGTCGTAAACTACATATTTTTCTAAATTATCGTTAAACATTTTTGTTTTTATTTTAATTTTAAATTTATTTGGCTGAACTCTTGTCTCTCTTGCGTTTCTCCGCAAACATTTAAAAATTTATTTTTTGTTACTCTTGATACTACGTATTTAACATACTAGGTATTTACACGTCTATTGAATAAATAAGTAAATAAATAAATAAATAAATTAATCTTTTATTAACAAAATACAATGTAAAAAACTTAAAGACGAATAACATAAGTATATGGTAAATCATTTTTTTCACTCAGTAAGTGAATGATAAAACAAAATATAATGTACAAAATCAATTTTTTTTATGTCACATCTAAAATTATTGCAAAATCAGTTTTTATTACATAAAATTTGTATTTTAAAAGAATCATTAATGTATAATATCATTTTAAATTTATAAAAATTATAAATAACAAATTTAAAATTAAAGTTAATTTTTTTCTCAAAAATTTGTTTACCAATGATTTAACAGTTCAAATATTTTTTTTTATTATGTTTGAATATTTACTTTATTATAATAGATCATTCTAATAGAAAATTCATCTATAAATACTTTCTCTAAAAATTTTATTGCTTTGTTGTTCTACTTTCTTTTTTATGGTTCTAAAGTATAAGAGGAATGTAAATAGCCTACCTAACTACTAGTTATGGTAATACAATTATTGCGCAATTATTTTTTCTTATAAAAAAAATTTACATCAGCACTAGTATTACCGTTCACAAATATGTTAATGTAAATTGGAATAAGATTAATTAAAGAACTTTTTAACAATTTTTCAAATTTATTTGATATGACGACGATTAAATATTGAAATATTCATAGTCGATAGCACATGTTAGTTTAAAGCACTTTTGATATTTTTAAAATATATACAATTTGTAATTATTGAAATATTTATAGTCTACTGACTTTATAATTTATTTTTAAAACATCCTACATTAATTTCATTAAGTAAATTCTAATATATTAGAATAAAGCTTGTTATATAAAATTCGATTTACGTTTAAAATTGTAAATCTCTGAAACTAGCTACTATTAGTATTGTACCAAAATTGTAAGGCATGTTTATTGCACATTAATTCTAATATTTCTTTTCCTTTGTAAAATTGCTTGCTGATATAATCAACGGACCACATTTAAAGAAATAGTCATGTTTTTTGGTAATCGAGATGCGATTGTCTCAGCTAAAATTTGAGGTAATTCGTGCCAAATATATTTTCCACTGATAGAAACCTCTTCTAGAGGAGGTCTAAATGATATGAGTAGAGTAAGGCAAAGACCGTCTCCTTCTCCTGTTCCACTGAATTCCACTGATAGGAGTCCATGAGGTTTGTGTTGTGGTATACCCTCTCCAAAAATTTCCTTTAAAATCAGTAAATAAGTTAAACTAGGAAAAGCATTGTTTTTCTTAAAATAAAATATTAAACTTACCACCATGAACCTATGCAGAGTAGAGTGCAAATTTTTAGATGGATTTATTTCACAAACTGGTAAATGTAATGTTTTTTTCTCAGAAATGAGTACATGGAGTCTATTCCTGTTAATATATAAATAGATATAAATAAATTATATAGAAAGATTTAAATACACTAAACTTACGATGCTTTCTTCTTGATGCAAACAATCAGTCGCAAGTATAATTTATTATGAATTTTTTCAACTGGTAAGATGTTTGGGTGGCAGGGTCCATTTACTTTCTTTGCAAAGTCTCTGCCTTTTTGAATCAAAGTCAAAATATCATTAGATCTAAGCTGCAAGCTTGTTACTTCTCTAACCCAACAGGCTTGTAGAGATTCTTCATTAGATTGGTCTGGAGTTTTCAAGCTACCACCAATTATGCTTCCAGTCATAACAAACCGAAACCAAGAGCCACTGGCACATTCAACCATTATCAATGATTTTGGATCTATTATAAGGCCAGTTTCTTCTAGGACCTCTCGCTTTGTAGCATCTACTAAATTTTCGTGTGGTTCTACACGACCAGCTGGTAAATACCATTTTCCCATGCACGATGGCTTAGCTTCTTGCATCATTAGAACCTCATCATGCTCGTTGATAAGTACAGCAGCTACAATATACGTAACTGTTTTCTGACAAATGGGAACATATGAAGAATCAACTGCTGGCTTGATCCCATTTGCTTCTAAATTAAAAAAGAAATACTATATTATATTATTGTTATCAACAAAACTCTGCAGAATCATTTTGTGAAGTATTTTAAAAAATACTTTAAGTCTTGGTTTTGTAAAAGTAATTAAACAGTTTTACTGCTACTTTTTATTTTTTATTTATTTATAATAATTATAATAAAAAAGTTAGATCTCATATATATAAAAATTATAATTTTAAATCTTCAAAGATTTAAAATATACTAATAGAACATCATAAATAACAATTTCAATTTCCCCACAGAAGCTCACTCAAGGAGAAAAAGTAAGACGATATAATAGGAAGAAAACTCGCCGCAGGCGCTTTTCGCGTATCCGTTCAAATCCAGTGAAAACAGCGCAGAGTTGCATCCAGCATAGCAATTATACCGCTCGCTCTCGCGTTTTCATAAAAAGTAAAAACGGCGCGCACTTTCTAGCGGATTAACTGACATTATAACCTAGAAAGGGAAGTTTAAAATAAGGCAAGGTCGACTCACCGGCCGCTAGGTTTTGCTGTTCCAGGGTGTAGTCGCAGAGGTCCTCGGCGAGGCAGGAACTCCGGCCCGCGAGCACGTGCCTGATTTCGTCCTCGGTGACATCGGGCATCGCTGCTGGCTAGCTACTGGGGAATCGAACGCGAGCCCGCCGAGCCCCAAACAGAAGTGGATCGAGCCAGCCAGCCGTCTAACGGCTAACGGGTATCTCCTAGGCGGCGGCGCGAACGCATACATGCTTATGCTTAGGTACCTGAAGAACGCCGAGTAAGAGAAAGAGGGAGAGAAAACACGTTGCCGCTGAGTGGGATAGGCTTTTACCTCCTTCTGCTGTGTGTACACCGATGCCAGAGCGCATTCCAGAGGTTTTCTGCGCAGATGTAGGAGGTGCTGTGCGCTGTTTTGCGGAAGCGCCAAGTGCACGAGAGTACTTATAAGGATGCGAGTCGATCGTAAGTGAGATGCCCACTGCAGTTGCTGAGCTTTTACTGCTTTTTGGCAACTTTCCAGGTTGTTTGGATAGACTTTTGATAGGCAATTGCCTTTTTGATGGACTGGGTTTGCTTTGAACGATCTTTTTTTTTTATAAATATTTGAATGCAGGAATGAAAAATAGCATACCGATTGTTTGTGCAACACTGAAAAGGTGGTAAACGGATTATGGTTAACAGCTAATAAGGCGATGAATGAAGACCATGAAGACGTTGATAATTAAATCGAATGGCATAACATCAAGTTTTTCAATCCAGTATTATAAGTACATTGTTTATTCTTAAAATGTTAATAATGTTGTTAAATATTAATTTTGAATGAATAACTTTTTAAGAAGTTCTAAAAGAAACATTTCAAGATTATTTGTACAGCATTCTCCTTGATCGTATTGCTTTATAATGCCGTTTTAATCATCAATGAATCCTCGTTTCACGCAAACAAAGCAACCGCGAAATCAGGAAACGGAAGACTCCGCAAGTAGTTAAATTCTAGAATTATATTAAATAAAAATATACATCATCGTATAAATTGATTGCTATCAATTGAAGACCGTACCATTTTTAACGAAGAGGTACAGTTATTATTTTAAAGTCATTGCGTTCTTCCAGAACGTCTAGACGGCCGGCCACATGCGTATACGTTTTTGGTATTCTTAAATTAGTAAGCACATCCGATAGTAATTTATTTTAAGAAATTAGTTTATTGTAAGTACATGTAGCAATGAATTTTATTTTCAGTTCTGTTACTGGATTAAATTTATTATAAAATTCTACATGCGTTTGATTTTTTGTGAATACATCACCCAAGAATTTTTCCACGCACTTCGACTACTCCTCAGTGGTTTAAAAGAGAGCTGTTCCATAGAGAGTAATTATGCATGCCATCGAATTTCTAACAAACGTTTTCCATTCCACATTCAGACCCGGCATTTTTTCGACAAGAAAATAGAGCCTTCTTTCAAAAGTGCATTAAACGAGTAAAGAGAACAATGAAAGCTTCATTAGAGAGATGCTGATGTTTTTACGCAGTCTAAATGCCTCTTACACATTACGTACGTTGTCGAAGGATGTTTGCTGAAGTACTTGAGTAAAGAAAGTTTTACATACGTTTTAAGCACATCCTTTCTCTACACGCAAAAAGTAAGATGTTATATAATCATTTTTTATAATACAAAGCTTTACTACGTAGAGGGAAACGAGAGAGATCTTTTTGATATTATAAATACATTGATAATCAATGTTCTCAGAACTTCTTCAAATACCTTTATTTCTTTATATATTTCAACGCCAATATAGATTTTAATGATTAATCATCTTGAATAAAAATTATTTTAATTTAAGAATTATATGAGCCAAAATAAAACATTTGGTGAAATTAAATCCATCTCTGCTAATAAAACATAAGTTGAATTTATTCTCTCTTAAAAAAGTTTTAATGTACTGTATTATTGTATTATTAACTTTCAACAAGACAATGGCAAACTACCTTTGGTCGCTACACCAACTTCATAAAAAATTCCATGCGTACGACTGCGTTTCTTTTCTGACGATTATCCGCAATTTTGTGATTCCGCAATTATCATAAGTACACTGTAAGTCCTCAGCTTGAAGGCATAAAGTAATGAGAGTTAAGTACATGGAAAATCGAACTTCAGGAAAAGCTTTCTCGTTGCAGTGTATCCTTCGTTCTTGCGCACAAGTTTATTTGCACAATATATTTAAAAGTATAAAAATATCATGATTTCGAAAACAGGTCCGAACGATTTTGCAAATTACTTTTGGCTGAATCGATGGATGCTCGAATTCAGCGGCGTCCTGCCAAGGTTCGAAGGAGAATATTGCCTAAGTTTCATTTCAATGGCTTTAGCTATTATCTGTAATTCTTTCCTCATTATTCCCGGAGCGTACGCAGTGATTTCTAAAAGTGACGAGATCGAGTTCACCGAAAAAATTCACATAGTCACACCGTGGCTGGAGCTTTTAGTTAACATCTTCAAAGGTATACAAGAATCGCCCCTAAAAATTTAATAAAATCGAACCGACTCATTAAATATGCAGACGACAGATACAAAATAAAAGCGATCGCTAAATCGATTCGACCGATGCGACTTATCGATCTTAGGTCGAGCCTCGCCCTTAAATTTGAAGAATATAACCCGGTTTCCAGCACTTGCCCTGGTGTCGCGTCGCTCCGCCCTGTTCTCGCTCACCCAGCAACTGTCGCAGCTCTGGCAGCGGGTCCGCACCGTCGAGGAGCGGCGCATCCTGGAGCCGTACGCCCGTCGCAGCCTGTTCCTCACCTACGGCTTCGGGGCGAACATCGCGCTGGCCTTGGCGAGCGTGTTGCTATCGCCGCTGCTGACGCGCTTCGAGTACGACGCGAACGGTACGATGGTAGTTAGCAAGGTGCTGCCGTATCCCGCCGGCGTCCCGCACGAGGACAGTCTGCAGTTCTACGTCTGGTGGGCGCTCCAGGCACCGGCTGGATTCGTAAGCGGTGTCCTGCTCGTGGGCGTCGACACCGCCGCCGGATTCTACGTGCTGCACGGGTGCGCGCACTTGAAGCTCCTGCAGGCGAGGTTTCGAACGCTTCTGGACGAGCGGCAAGTCGATTCTTGTACTGGCGGTAACGGTCTCTGAATCTTTCTTTTTTTTTTTATTACTGTTTTTCAATAAGTTTAGTTATATTAGTAAAACGATTCTTTTTTTTTTCGGCAGAGGTCAAAGTTTCAAGAGGATGCGTGCGAAAAACGTTGAAAGAATGCATTTGCATGCATCAAGAAATCTTATGGTTCGTTTGATTTAATTCTTTTTGAGTGTTAAAGCGTAATTAGCACAATATTATTTAGTTGGCTTTATTTTTTTTGACGTGAATCTTTCAATGTTCTTTTATTGAAAGGGGAACAATAATAAATACATTTTTTAAAGTTATTGCGAGATGATAGAGCATGTTTTTAAATTTGTGATTTTGATTCAAATGATGCTCAGCATCACTGCTATTTGTGTGTTTGGGTTCACGTTATTGTTAGTAAGTATCGTGTCATCGCATTAATTATCTTCTCTTAAACTAAATAATTTTCATTCATTACGAAATAATTTTAGGACTTTGATAATCTCGCCACCTACGTACTGCACGTTACTGGAGCATCTTTACAACTTCTGATATTCTGTTGGCCTCCAGATAATTTACAAGACGAGGTGCTTTCAATAATTACATTTTTTAGATTACAAAAATTATTCTGTCTGCCAAAATTACTAGGGTAAACAAATTGCTTTTGAAGCCTACGGCGTGAGGTGGTACGAAGGGCTAAAATCAGAAAGAGGTCTTATAAAATTTTTAATAATGAGAAGTCAAAAACCTATATATCTCACAGCTGGAAATTTTGCTGTACTTTCTTTAATGACGTTTTCTTCGGTAAATATAAAATATTAAAATTTACTGCAAGTAAGAATTATATTAATTACACTGTTGAATGAAATGATTTTAGGTCTTGTCATCTGCATTTTCCTTTTTTTCAATTTTAAGAAAAACTTTATAAAATAAAAATTTATTATCAGCTAAACGTAGTGTATAAAAATGTAGCATTCAATTTGTTATTTTTGTACACAATAATTGTCGCGCGAAGATAAATTGTTATTCTTCTTAAGTGAGATATATTTTTATAGAAAATTCATGTAAATTTAAATAAAGTAACTTTGTAGATGAACTTATTTTGGTAGAAAACAGGAAGTTATCTTGAGTGGTAAGGAAGCAGTTGCGCAGCAGATAGAACAACCATTCTGCAACCATTGAACCATACCATATCAACTGTTGCTTAAAGTAGCTTGCAGCTACGTTCATAGATGGCAGTTGATTGCACTAAAACTCGCAAAAAAATTTAGTAGAAATTTAAAGTGTTCAATACTAAAATTAAACTTAATTCCAATATAAATTTTAATTGCCTATATGATTCTAAATTTTTTACAATGAAAACTATTGAGGGTAGAGTTTTGTGAAGGTATACTGAATTTCATAAACTATTGAATTTTTTTTATACAACTTCACATTTCGGTATTTTTTAAACAAGCAAATTTTGATAAATAAAATCAACGTAGTTAAAATCACCATACAAAAATATTTTTATCGATAATCAATTATAGTTCATTATCGATAATAAAGAACAAAGCAGCAGTTTATTTACAATTTGTCTCTAGGGTATCATTTCTAGTCTTTGCCTTTATAGATGTACAAGTATACATGTATATTTAGACATAACTGCCAAGATAAAAGCTTGCAGAAAAGCGTAATAACGCAGTCTTTGGAATAAATGGTCCATAGGGTAATTGCACGTGCTTTCATTCTGATATTTTATCGTTAAATATGTAATAAAGCGTTATCAGTGTAAGTCTGGAAGTTGACCACGGGCAAATTTCGTAAAAAAGTCCATGTATGACTTACGTTCTTTCTGCGGCAATTATCCGTAATTTTGCAAGTTCGCTATTATTGTAAGTACCGTCTATTCACTTCGAATCGAAGGCATACTCAATGAAAGTTGCGCAGAAAAGTTAAACTTCAGAAAAAGCATCTTCACGTTAATTCCTCTTTATGTTCTATACAAGTACATTTTTAAGATTAAATCATTCTAAATAATATAATCTCATTTTATATAATCAATATCTAAGATTTGCAGCCCAATAAAATAATCTTTATGGAATTTTCTTTTATTTGGAAGCTGCGTGAAAGCATGAATTATGAGACAAAGTTGATCTTCGAAAAGGAGGGGCGCCTTTAAACCCTAGACGAAACGGTGAAAGAAAAGGTTTTTCCTGTAACTCTTGGATTATGTCAGATGGCTGACAATTTCTTCTTCTTTTGGCGTAATTCATTTTTTTACTGTCCGAAAAAGCACACCTTCTTTTAAGTGCGGCTACTTACTGGGAAAACTTTTTTTTATATTAGGTACTTGGCATAAAAGCTGCTGGATAATCAGTATCTTTAGAATATAACTATAAATAGTACTGTACATAGTTTTGGAAAACGAAATTGTATTATTCATATCGATTATCTTCTTTTTTTTTTGGGCGACTTTTGTATTTGTAGAAAGTATTGGCTCAAAGGAAAGAAGCCACGTTTTCTCAAGAAGTTGCTTACTCCACTCGTTAAAATGACAATTTGACGACTATCTTGTATTAGCCTAGCTATCGACAATCACGTCCAGCATAAGATAGAGGTATTCTTTCTAAATTCATTATTTTTCCATCGAATATCTGTTCTGTTATAAAGTTGATTAGGCACTATATAAAGCTGGTTGTGCCGTAAAGATTGTGAAGTATGTTGTTCTCTATATCTGATTACATTCTTCTTTTCTGATATACATTAAACTGTTACGTGCGTATTTCAACTACTTTGTATAAATATTTATATATATGCATAAAAATTCTTTTTCGTTAGAAATTATATATAAATCTGATTATTTGATAGAAATATCTCAATATATTGTGCGAGGTGACAAAAAGTCATAATTTCCCTTTGCAAGGCGCTTTCTTAGGGTTAAATACAAAAATTGAATATTGACTTTGATGTCCGCGGTAGTTTTACCAAACCAAATCTTTTTTTTTGTTTAATAAGTTTGTTTTTATGATCCTAATACATTATTGAATATTAATACACATCTATTATGATGCAAAAGAATCTGATATGAGGATCATATAATCGCCGCATTATTATTTCAGTAATTATTTATGACCAATCTAATCTACTTATATCGACTTGATTCAATGTTTCTTAAATAAATAAAATCTATATATTAATTTAAACATAGCCGTTATTCATTTGTACTCGTCCTTTAATTAATGAAGAAATTTCGGTATTACTTGAAAATTAAATTCCAAAGAACTAGAGAACTAGAAGAAACAAATTAAACTCCAAAGAACTAGCAATTCAGATCAATACTTTGTGCGCGGCAACGGCAGAAGAGAGCAAAAATCCGAGGATTTATAAATTATTCAGAATCCCGAACGGCAAACGATAGAATTACGCCGCGGAAGAAAATATGTAAATAGGAGCAATGGCTCGCGTAATTTATTACCGGCAGATGCGAGAAATAAACATTGGCTATAAACGCTTGGATCCGCGCGCGAGGGGAGCGCGCGTTTATCGCACCTACACGTCAACGGCTCATTGCTTTTCATGAGTAAGTTGGTCAGGAACGATGCTCATTTCAAGAGTCCATCCAATTCTTCTTGTGGGCGAGTGACGCGCCCCAGACGGAAAAGGGAGAGAGACAGAGAGAGAGGGAGCCATAAATAAAGATAAGTCGGCCCCAAATGCATTGGGTGCGATTTTTCACTGGTAAAATGATAGCGTAACTTTTTACGCTTTCAATCAACTCTGTGTTCAGAAATTGCAGATTAATAGCGATTGAATATTGACCAAGGATTCTTGGATGTACATTTTTATTATTCGCGACAGGTTGAGCGAAATTGCAAAACAATGTGAAAGACCACACTGATGTGATTACTCTGGGAACGTGTTTTATTCTGGGAAATTCAATCTTATTACAATCTCTTAAAATGAACAACTTGAGTATTGTTCTGCAACTACATTAAGCAGACAGGCATTTTATAAGATTTTGGAGCCCCTCGACACAGCAATGATTATTAGTTTTCATCGTAAGCAAGTATTTGGAAGTCTTTCAGTGGGGAATGTCTCGGTCTGAATGGGAATTGTTTGAAGTTGATTTATAGCTAAGATGAATTTCATTAAGGCATTTCATGGTGAATAGTAGATATCGTGGGCGTTCACTTTATTGCGTTCGAGTTTAATCATTTGTATAGGGACCACAGTTCTTTGGAATACATATTTTATATTGAAGTTGCTTAAACGTTTTATTTTAATTTTTCAGGTTTTAGTAACAAAATTTATTTCTATAATGTTTAATTAAAAATAATATTTTCTTTTATTTCAAAATTTTTAATTTTCTTCCTTTGTGCGTTAAAATGCGTAGTAAATTCTTACATTATTTATGAAATATTTTTTTAATTTTAACATACTTGCTTGTGAGATCATTTTCACTTTGGTTAAGATGCGAATATTGCAACGAAATTAAAGGTACATTTTATCTTTTTAAATTAGAATCAAATAAATTATTTCCACGCGGCGAATTATCCTGCCCTTTTCCAATTTTATCGATGTCAATTTAATCGTATCCCAAGGAATTACCGAGAATCGCCGATATATTGTTCTGCCGGCGTCCAATTACGCTTCCGCGTCTTACTTAGAGCACGTTATTTCGATTTCCAGTGAAGTGACGACTGCCGCGCAAATGCAGCTCCTCTCGTTTGAAATCTCAGGAAGCGCAGCGAGTCCAACGCGCAAGGTGGACTAAATAATTAAACAAAAAGGCCGGGGTGCCAAGCGGAAGGTACACGACTGCGAGAGAGCCCCGAGGGGGTAAAATCGTTTATACATCCCGGCGGCGGTGGGGAACGGACGAAAAGGGTCGCGCGCTATGATGGCTGTAAGGAACGTCTGTCGCGGACAGGCGTTCATATCGTCCGGGCGGGTGGGAGCACAATGAAGAAAAGCTCGAGTCGATTTCTATGCCGTGGCGGGGAGCAGTGCGCACAGCTACAAGGGTCTTCCCGCGCGTGTGCGTCTCTTGTATAGATATTTATTCCGAGTCGATCTCCGAGTAACCCGAGGTGCTCTCGAGTTAATGAAATCCATCGCGGTGGCTCGAGACTCGATTCGCTATCGACGCCCTCGTCTTCCCAGCTGGTTTATATTTATCCCTCGAGTCGCTAAAATCTGCACTGCTTTTGCAGCGGAAATGTATATGTAGTCCCCGTTATAGTTCGGCGATTAGTAAAATAATAATTTTGGAAAGTCAGCCAGGTCCGTTTCTCTGCAGTTCAGCTTTAACTCGAAAAAAGAATTCGCAGATTCGCCCGCAAGCTCTCACGAAATCAACAAGTGATCCAATTCTTCTCTTTCTGCGCTCTCTTTCTCTCTCTCTCTTTCTATCCTCCTACGCGAGCATTCCACAGGTGGCTTATATACGTGTGAAATTGGCAGTTTTCATCGAATTCGCATTATTTTCGACGAATCCCTTAACCGGTTAATACGCGAGATTTTTCAGTACGCCGGGTACGACGGAATAATCGGATTCTTTTATAGTGCTCGCATTCGTTCGTCCTTTATTCCTCGTATCCGCCCTCGACCTAAAACGGCTTTTTTTCTTGTATTTTCAGCGCGGAAAAAGTATTACATCACACATAAACTCCGAATTTAAGTGCTGAATTACATTCGAGGATAGAAAAAAATTTCGTCGCATATGCGGAGGAGGGGAGGAATGTTTTCAATTTTTACGACTTTACGACCGGAATGCGCAATGAAGATAGTAATTATTTCGAGGAAGGGATAATAAAGCATTGTCTGCGAGGGACTTAAGGCGAAGATTATACTTCTCAAGTGAATCTAAGTTGTTTAAGGAATAATTAATGATCACGCGCTGTTTTCGAACGAGGAACCTAAAGCGATTTTCCCCGAGAGCTACTCCGAGCCAGGATGAATAAGGACAGAGGGAGAGAGCGGCAAGCTTGCATTTTTCCGCAGAATCCCCATGACGACGGGTAGCAGTCCTCCTTTCTTTCTATAGGTATTTCTTACAGCGGTGATATCAAGCAGGACAGGGAAAGATGGCGGCTCAATTTTCCCAAGAGAGAGAGAGAGTGAGAAGAAAGAGAGAGCGGCGGAAGGCGCCTTTAATAAAGAGCCGAGCATTTCGCATCCGTCGCTTCATATCGAGAAATTCTTGGGAGGCCGCAGATTCCGAGCGAGCACATTACCACGTTCCGGGCCGATGGTCCATTGATAGACTGGAGCAAAGCGCACGCAGAACTCATTTTAAACACCTAGAAATTCCCATTCTCATCTATACGGAGACTCACCACCTATTACTTTCGTTCGCGCTTCAGTCACGAGCTTTTATATATCTGCTTTATTTTTTATTGCTTCCACGAGCGAGACCTCGTGCTTTTAGACCGTCTCTCCGAAGGCGTTGAAGGCGTTTTATTTCTGCGCTGGATGTTCCAATTAGATATTTGTGCAGTGAACGCGGACAGATGGGGTCGATAAAAAAAAATTTCGATAAATTTTGTTTAAACTGTTTTGTAAATTTGGGATCGAGAATTTACTCGATCATCAGAATACCAGAAATACGCGACTGCTATAGAGTTTCCATAATTTTAGAACATAATTATTGATGTATTTCTGTATTAAAAAGTCTTGAAATATTTTCTAATTAGACGATTTCATACTTTCATACTTTCTATTTTCACTATTACAGCGAATTATATCGTACGTTGAAAAATCAAATTAATGCGCACTTTGTATATTGATTCGGTACATATCATATTATTTGTACATAATACCCACTAATGAGAGGTTTAACAGTTAATAAGTACATTTTCCAAAGATGTAAATTTCGTCATCAGCTCCTTTTGATACAAACTGCATGTAAAGCAATTAATCCATCCTGAATAGAATGTTCCAATATATTACCTAATAGCGCAACTCGGCGGGCCCGACCTGCCGGGAACGAGCCAGTCGAGGTATAATGAAACGAGGGAATTTCCAGTGAAATGGCTCCGATTGAATAAAGAGCAGGCTCGATATTAATCCCTCGGCGGCGATATCCACGGCGCGCGCGCGTGCATGCGCGCCAGCCTCCGCGAACCACGAGTTGCTTCTTCGCCGGGTGGGCGGGCGAGTCGCAGGGAGAGAAGCCGCGCGTCATCCCCCGCGTCTCCGCTCATGCGCGCCCGCCTCGGCTCCGAAGCGAAAACTCTGGCGCGAAACCGCCGCCGCCGCGACTCGGGGCTCGGCGACGGAGACGCGCTGGTCCAACGGCAGCCGGGTGGCCCCCAACGGCGGGCGGGCAACATGAGACGCGAGCCAGTCGCCAAGCCAGCTGGTAAGGAGCGAGCTGCCGGCCCGAGGAGCCTACCGACCATCGCTACCCGCTGCTATTAGCCGCGAGTCCAAGGGCTGAGAGAGAGAGAGCGGCCGTCGTCTCGAGCCAGCCTCTGCAAGCAGATTCTGTGAGTCGACACTTTCTATTATTAACTCGAGTGGCCGTTTAAACGGATATTTTTAGTTTTCGACTTTTTCACCCTTTTATGCGTTCCGCGATTCTCGCGGAATTACTACGTTCGCTGGATAGAAAGTTTAGTTTTATTTATCGGATAATAACGTTGATTTTGAACATTTCGACGTTAAAAGAGCAAAAACGGTGTCTTTTACATATTAACTGGTGTGAACGCAACGATATTTGATGCGAACCTAATACTATTATACTACTTAATTACTTAATATTTCAAATTTAGAGGGAACTTATTAAGATGCAATTCATCAAGTTTAAAAATAAGGAATGCACTTAAAATACATGATATCTGACTTATTTTTGAATCGCATGACGTTTTAAGTACGAGTTTTCTTTTGATGAATCTATAATTGACAATTTAGAGGACTATATCATGAAATCCTGTACTGAAATTACTTATTCCACAAGCAAATAAATTCGAAATATTAGTAATGTACATATTATTACATGCATATATTCATGATTTTACTTATTTATGTTTGCGAATTTAAAGCTATTGTTGTGACTCTTCATTGCGGCTGTAAGTATTGTAATATAGTATCATCTTGATTCTTGAAGTTTCTACGAAAACGTACTAAATTCTGTATTGTATCGATTATCTCATCTATATCTTCATTTTCTTATCTTAATTTCTGAAACAAAGCTTCCTCATCCTCTGTATAATGTGATTTGACTGTCAGTCACTGACAGTTCCGCAGTGCTTTCCATTGCTATCGTAATAAAATTAAAAAAAAAAAAACTTGCATTTTACTAAAATACATTATTTATTCAAACAATCTCTGTCAATATAATCGCGATATCACAGTTTACTTACGCCGAAAACCATTTTTCCCGTCGAATCACCTTCGCACAATGAAATCTGCATCGACGTCCCGGAGCAGCCCTTCAAGTAAGTTGAATAGTTGAGAACATGTCATGCTTTTAATACGCGGGCGCGACGGGGCAGTCTCAAAGTCAGTCGTTACAGAGAGTCATGCCGCCGTCGAGAGTCGTGCGCGTACACGTCCAGGCAATTAAAGGGGGCTTTGTTCTTCTTTGACGGGACACTACGCCAAACGATCTATCCTGCACACCCGTCTTCCGCCGAATCACTTGGACTCTCATTTCCATACGTCAGGAGCAGCCGGAAGTTCGAATACATTTCTCCGCTGCGGAGATTGCCTTATCTGCGCCGGGAGTCTTTGAGGGAGGCTTCAATTTTTCGACTCGAAGCACGATCGAGCAGTCATCGAGCGACGAGCTCACGACGAGAGCTCGAAAAATCTTTGATCGACTTTTTCTCGCGACCGCTTTGCCGTTCGTTTCGTTTACTTTCGGTGCTTTCAGCGCGGTCACTCAACGTTGAGCCTGAAAATAAGAGACAGTTTTATCGAAAGGAATTGTTCACCTGCAGCTTCGAGGTGGCGAAAAAAAAAAGGAACGCGTCTCGGATCCGTACTATAATCGAGTTGCGCAAGCTTATTACACGTTTCATTAGCACGGCGATACGTCGCGTTGTAACTCGATCGGGATCCGGGGGAGTTTGCCGACTCGTTTGCAGACAAAGGAGACTGGAAGGATTTCGAAACAAGCCGGCCAGCATTAACTCGGGAGACGTTCCGGGCCGCCGTCGAGGCCTCCCGTTTAATGAAGTGATCGGTAACAAAGTTATAAAGCAATCTGCATAACCCTCTCGGTACTTTGGCGAGACGCGCGCGAGCAGCATCCATCGGTTGCTGCAGCGGTAATTGCCGACACGATAATGGAATTACCGCCGGGATAGCCGTCGTGCGAGAGTATTCCGGGCCGAGGTAACCGAGACCTCCGCTCTCTCTCTCTCCCTATCTTTTTTTAAACCTTTTTTTATTACGCGGTAGACGTTTCTTGCTGAAATCGCTCTTTTGAAGTAAATCGAGAGAGTATTGAGACTCGGGAGAATCATTTTGTGTACTGACTTATACCGGGGTGGCTTCGGCTTCGCCACGGAAGACGGATTTCGATGATGAATTTTAAGACGGGCAAGGGGCAAGTGTGATATACATTTCTTGTGATTTATCTTGCTAAATTGGAAGCAGAGAGCGAATTTCGAGGTCCTGCATAAAAATTTTTCACCTCGTCAATAGACCAATCAATGTTTACTTCAAGTTGATCTCTAACCCGGTACAGATTGACAGCAGGACTCGACGCGATAAACCAACAAGTCCATCGGATTTTCAGCGAGCTCGCTGCGTCAATCAGTCGCTTCGTATTCCTGCAGGGTCTCCGTGCAGCAATAATCCAACGCGGATTCTCGCAAACAGATGTGCCGCCCGACGCGGAGACAGAATCAAGCAAAGAAAGCCCGACGCCCGATCAAATGAGGCGAAATCAAATAAACTCGCGTGTATATAGCCTCGACAGTAAACGCAGCTCCTCCGCTTGTAAATCCGAAGGAACGCGCGCGCACAATCAGGGGGCAGATTCTACAGGTCGAAATTGAATTTAAAAGCGCGAGAAGCAGAGGCAGCTTTCAGGTAATAAAAGATCGGAGGATGGAAGAGGCTTCGGGCTGCCGCCGGGTGTCTTATAAATTCGGTTACGGACGCGTCGATCGGCGCGCCTCTCGTTTTAACGCAAATTTCCATTGGCGCGCGTTCGATTCCCGGCCGTAGCCGGTGAATATAACGGCTGGCTTGGCTCGATTGAAACAAACTGCCGCTCTCGCAAAAGGGAGGAACTTTCGGTCTGAGGGAGGCGAGGCACCGCTGTCGTAGGTAGAGCCCGAGTCGTAAAGAATGATTTCGCTTAGGTGTTCGTGATTCCTGTTTTGTTATTTTCATCGAATAACGCTTGCATTCTCGAATTTTATAAATTCCTCTCTATTTCAGTAGGCTACATGATTAGTTTATCTTTCCTTTTTAAAAGTTATGCAATTCTGCAATTTTTATTAATAATTTAAAACTATCGAAAAGGTTGAATTTTTCGTATTGCAAAGAGTACTGAGTAAAACGGCACTAAAATGTTTTTAAGTTAATAAATCTTCTAAATCCTAACTTACATCTTTCAAACAACGCCGATAGCGAAGTATGTGCTTTAATCGTTTCTTGCTCGTTATCAGTTTCAGTGGAAACTTTGAACTTTTCTCTCTTCCCGCGGACTGCATGCAGGTAAAATAACATTTCAATTTGACGTGCCTGCAAAAAAATTTCAAATAAGAGCTAAAAGAAATTTACACGCGCGTCTTCAAACTGAATTTCCGTAAAATTTAATAATTTGTAAACCAGTTATAAAGCAGTTAAAGCGCGAAGAAATATCAATTTGCAACGCAAAATACAAAAAGGTATATAAAAAAGTAGTAATGAACTTATACAGAAATTTTTTTTGCTTCTCCGCGCAAAGCGTTTGGCCGGCAGTAAAAAAAAAAAAAAAAAAGAAAAAATCCACAAAGACACTTTGTCTGCATCACAAAGTCTAAACGGATCATCAAAGAAACTAAAGCACCGAAAGTCAAAGTGCATTGCTATAGGTTTGAAAGGGCGTCGGAAAATAATAAAAAAAAAAGAAAAAAAAAGGCCCGAGCCAGAGAGCGTTCCTATGCAGCGCGCGCGATTAATTCTCTGCACACGTACACACACACACACACACATATATATATGTATATATATATACATATACATATATATATATATGCCGAGCTTTTGACAGGGCGTATCAAAGTGCCAATGAGCGGGGTTGAAGCGAGAGAGCGAGCCGTTTTCTCCGCTGTTTAATGCAATTTTCGTCCCGTAGTAATTCGCTTAGAGCCGTAATATCACGCGAGTGAGTGTGGCGCGACACAAAGTGGAAAGTGAATGATACACCCTGGGAGAGGGGGGGGGGGAGGGGAGGGGGGCTCTTTGCCGAGCATCCACTGCCAGCGTTGAGCGCGCCGTCGCTGCTGCCGTTTTGTCATGTTCAACTTTTGCCTTTATTCTCAAGCCGGAGGACAGTCTTCTGCGTTTTGTGCTTTCGGACCGAAGATAATGGCCAAAGGGAAGAAGGTCTGCTTTGACGAACTTTCGAACACAAGTCGGTCTTAAAGACACTTGCTCGATTCCATTGTACGAAATTGGAACGGTGGATAAATAATGTAATTTTAACGCGACGATGAGAAAATGATTGGATTTAGTGTTCGCGAGACGCGTTAAAAAAAAGGAATCGAAGAGCGCAGCTATAGGGTGATATTTCCATCAAGATTACCGGGTGAAAACCACGAGTAAAGTACATTTTGCGATCCCGTCGCGTTAATTCAAACGATTACCGGAAGAGCGAAGGGCAATGAGATTGGCGCGAGGAGAAAATTAAATATCGGCAGAATTTATAAGTAAAGGCGCGCGTCGATCCTGCACATTTCGCGCCTCAAGCACACTTGTTAGACGTTGAGCCGGCCTACTTGTTGAAGCCCGAAGCAACAGTTTGCTCTTTAAGCTCTCTCTCTCTCTCTCTCTTACTCGGCTGGAGGTGCGAAGCTCCGCAAGTCGTCGTAGACTCAGCTAGAAACCCGACTCGACCTCATTGCGATCGTTCGGTTTTCGTTACTTTACTTTTTTCCTTCTTCCTTTTGCGCTATGATTTTTATTCGTTAACTGGGAAAATTATGGATTCAGTTGATTTTATTTTTAATATGGTCTATTTGTTCAAGTGTAATGGAGTTGTATAAAAATTAAATAGAAACAGATATAATTGACGTAATAACAACTGTTTGATATTCAGATTTTAAAGAGTTTCGTTACTCTGCAATATATTAAATGCATAAAGACCGTTAATTCTACTCAAAATCTCAAGTCGGGACACTTTTTTAACGTGTCCGACGTATTGCGCCCTCTTTTGTTTATTTTTTATTTTTTTTTTTACGAATGAAAGGAAACTTTTTCTTTGAATTGCCATATTTTTTTTTTACAAACGCGTATTTCTATAAAAATTTTCACGTCGATTCCAAGAAATTCGATTAAACTGAAAAGCGCGAGGACAATCAGAATTAAATTGCACGAAAGAAAGCGCTAATAGGAATTTGTAGCGCGCGAAACAGTTGGCCCCTCTAATTGAAGATCTCATTGACGTGTACATCAACGGCGCACAATTCAAAGTTATCCGAAGATCTGATTAAGCTATTCAAGCATTGACGTCTAACCGTGCGACACTGCTTCCATTCGCTCCGATCTAATTGCCCCTTAACGAACTCGGAACTCTTGCGCCTTATATAGTTTGATTAAGAGCCGCGTCTCGCCAACTCCTCTCGAGAAGAACACGGCAACTTGTAACATCTCCCGCGAGCGGGGATTTAAGGAGCAGTGCACACAAGCCACTCGGTTCCCCCGTCGCGTTTATCGCTTCTGCAAATTCACTTTTGAGCAAGTGTGCCATTGATTAACCCGTTAATGGTTAATTAATTTTTACTTTGAAACATTTACGGAATGTAGGTCGACAGAGTGAGCGCTGCTTTTTTTTTTTATAACTCCTGCTCTTTTCACGATCAATTCAATCGTCGCCGTTTTCTTTGATAGAGAAGCGCGCGGCGAATTTGTCGTGCTTTAGAGAATGAATGTGGGTTAATAATTCTTATACTCAAAAAATTATATTTTATTTTTACTTTTTACTTGAAACTTAGACATTTTTTTATATGTTACATTTAAAGCATAAGAACTTTATGAATATATCGATTTTTATTCATGGTTAAATACAATTAAGTACACTCGGATTAAAATTAGTTTTTTTGCTAAATTATGTCTAAACGCTTCAAAAAGTCTAACAATTAGATTTAGTGTTGAGAGCGTGCAATCTGAGGTCTTACAAGAAGAAAGGATCGGTTATAACAATAAGGATCGGTATTTTATTTGAGTTACGGACACGGGGGAAAATGTCAGTAAGACGTAAAAAATCGCAATACGTTTTATTAGCATGACACAATGATGCTCTGACTACAAATTGTTACTATCATAACAGTACGATCTGCGATAACTGACTGACTAAAACATATAAACGAATTGTACATTTTTTTTTTTTAGATAAACGCAGATCGCTCTTGATTTCTTCATGCGTAATAAAATGGAAATTCTATAATTTTGAATCGATGAATAAAAAGTTCGATAATCAATACATAATGGTTATCTAACATTGTTTTATACATCTCCGCCGTATTATTGGAAATCCAATTCCTTACAAAAATATTTGATTGAATTTCCCTTATATATCTGCATCTGTAAATTTCCCCTCAAGTGTTTACCGGGGAAGAAATCAATATCAAATACTCAATTTACGTAAATTGCGCAGCTTTCACGAATTCATCCAACTGTTTATAATAGCCTTATTTACGTAGTACGGATTATACGCATCGCAGACCCCCAATATCGAAGCTTCTCAGAAACGTTTCATTACACGCGCCGTTTAATTACAATACCCAGATTTGGAGGATCAATCCAAACTGGCGCGTCTGTAAAAAAAATTTATCCGCACTCGCAAACCGGACCGAACAATATCCTCCAGCGCAGTAATCTCTCGTCGACACCGTTCGGTTTATATATATATTACGCAAAAATTCCCGCGAAACTACACAGCGGGAGGTGACTCGGACGCCAGGAGTGGGTTCTCGCCGAGAGGCCTGGCCGTGCAGCTGACGTGCGCGAGACAAGCCACTTGATGAAGTGATCCTTCTCGAATATATCCGCCGATTCATCCGTTCTCATTAGCCCCGAGTGGCGCCGGTCACCGTCACGGATGACGCGTACTCGCGAGACGTAAACGCGCGCGTGGAGAGTGCGGCGGGTATTATAACCTAACGATCGCGCGACAAAGAAACGTGCCACCGCTAATAGAGAAATCTTGTAAGTACGGAATTCATTGTGAAAAAAATGTCGTCCGCGCGCGAGGAAGGCCGCCGTTGCTTTTAATAAATTACGCTTTCCGATCAAGCTGTATGCAGTTTACATATTGATTTATAGCCGGTTTTGGTTTTAAAGGCGCGCTCGCGGAAAACTTTTTAATCGCGAAAAAATCACTTGAGAGGCACGAACAATGCACCCCTCCTATCCGACGGTAAGAACAAAAAGCCAAGGTTACGCGGAATGCTTTAGATAAGTGGAGAAATGACGCGGCCCTCTTTAACGTACAGCGCCGAGGAAATTTGCGCGGAGCCCTTCGACAAACACGCCGCGGCTTGCTCGTTCTATCCGTAATTACTACTGCAAAGCTTCGATTCCCAGGCGACGACAAGGCTGCTCGAAAAGAGAGAGAGTGAGAGAGAGAGAGAAAAAGGTGGAAGATGGCGAGGAGATTGAACGTCGACTCGCTGAAAGCCCCGAGCATCGGGGGTTTATAAGTGGCGCGAAAGAATGGAACCTTTCAAGGAATAATGCACACACACACAGTCCTGTGGGATTGGGAAAGAGACAGACGCAGACGGTGGGTAAAATGGAGGAGGAAGAAGAGAGAAGCAAGTAGCTCTTAGGGAATGCTGATTGCCTTTCTCTCCCCTCTCAAATCTCGAACTACCCCCTGCGTCTTGGTTAGCGCTTCTTTTTTCGTGCGGTTTCTTTTTTCCCGCCGGCTTGATCCACTTATTTTCTGATGTCGTAATTTATTCATTTCGTTCAATTGACCGTGTTATACCCTATAATTAGGTAGCGATAATCGGGTCTAAATTGTACCTATATATTAACGCAGTGTTACACATTTATGAATGTTCAAGAAAAAGTGTTGTTAGCGAATAATCATCAACAAAATCATCTGACACAAAACTTTAGTTTATTTCTATAACTAGAGAATTATTTGAACAGTTTTTAAAATCTCATTACTTTGTGCAATTACGGCATCAACCCCTTTACCCTTTACTGTCGGCGCCATGAAACGTTAGAACTCCTGCAAGACTATATTCTAATTTAATTATTCAAATATAAATCTACTTTAGATACGATATAAACTATTTTAGCTATTGGTTATTAGTATGGTTTAAAGACCTAAGTAGATTTCATTAGATTTCAGACAGTCAATTCTTACTCCGCCATCCCCTTAAGAGGCAATTTCATAATAGGCTTTGAAAATTTTTAAATTCGATATTCTCAAAGTTACTTGAAAGGGAGAAGAAAGGAGTCCAGATGAGGCGCTGCAAAGTGATGAATTAAAAGCGTCGCGTAATAGGATTTTTATATGAAAGTACTTTAAAGGAGCAACAGCTGAGAATAAGCTTTTCAGTGCATTAAGAGCTCGTAATTGATACGGCTAATTGTATTACTCCCCGGGAGTCGGGACCGTTTGAAATTTTAAACTCGCACGCCGAGAGCAGCGCCGATAAGAAAAGGCGCACTGCGCGAATCAAAGAAAAGTCTCGGAAATATTCTCCTCGGGTAGGCGGGGTCCGCAATTTCGTGCACTTAGTTTTATTTTTTGCGGGGATACGAATGTTTTCCATCGACCCGCGAGGAATTTTTCCACACTTTTAGCGGCTTAAGTGGTCGAATCACGGAAAGTGCCGGAAGTGCCTGATTCGCGCTCGGAAAATTACGAAGTAAAGTGCATCTAAATTTATCTTGAAGTTCGAATTCGCGCGAAATTTTAGAAACATTGAAGATAAAAGTGTGCCTTCATTAACGGCAATTCTGCACACTTCTGCCTCGTTGAAATCCCTTTTCTTTTCAAAAATGAAAAATACTTTTTAAGCTCGTCAATTTATGACGGTGAAATTTTAATTTTTACACTATTACTATTACTATTTTGTATCGTTATTTCAGATATCAGAAGAAAAATAAGAATATTTACTATATGAATAGTATTTTACTCCTTATAATTTTATCTATAATTTTACTCCTTTTTTTTCTCTCAGTGTGCGCATTGCACAAAGCAACTATAATTTACATGAGCGTGCATCAATATTACCACGTTTTAGCAGATAAATTAATTATTACGAGACTAAGATTAAATTATTAATCAGATTTGAAAGCGTACTACATATACGTCTATGAATTATTGCTCAAATTTCCGCATCAGATAATCACATCAAATCAATAAAGTTCCGTTTGCAAATATCACAGATTGCAATCTATCCCCGTAATTGAGATTTTAAAGATGAACGTTCAACAGACATATATTATATTTTAAATTAAATCCGTAACCAGGACGATCAAACAGTTGTCGAATTTTTCTGTTAAAAAAAAAAAAAAGGCGGGAAGAGGATAGCCGGAGAGGATGGCTGGAGGGCAATGGAGCGGCTGGCTGCAGCGCTGTCGCGAGTCGCGAAGCCTCGTGCTCACGATCGTCGCCATAGCTTTGCTGCTGGACAACATGCTACTCACCACCGTTGGTAAGTAAAAAAAAAAAAAACGAATTACGACAGAATGATTTTTTCGTAATGCTGTGGATTACTTTTTAATCGTGATAGAATTGCGATAGATTTTTTTACTCTATATTAAATAAATCCAACTCGTTCAGCGGAGAAGGAAGCAATAACGAAGCTCTCGCCGACGCTGCGACGAGTTAGGAAATTAAACGCGAAAGATTTGAAATCCTTGAGCTGCGGGTGGAGGATAAAGGACGTGAAATGTCGCGGAAGCTGCGAAGCGCAATTAGACGGCCGATGTAAAAGAGGATTGCGATTCTTTTGATGAACTCGTGTAGTCACCCCGGTGGCTTGAAAGGTACCTCGAAGACGAGTAGAAGGGAAACGGTAAAAAAGAAGGACGGATAGCAAAGACGCAGACAGAGTCCATCGTGGCTAGATAATTAAAATCCTTACTTAAGTACTACGCCGCAGTTATTACTCCCTGGGTGTTACAACTCTTTTATTGCTTTTTGCAGGCTGTTCCGTTATACATCGTGTTAAGGGTAATATCGATATTACTTGTAAAAATAAATATAATTACGATATATATTTATTAATAAAAAAAATCTATTTTTTATTAAAAAAAAAATCTGTTTTTTTTTCAGTGCCAAAGAGTAGTAAAAATATCTCTCGGTTTATTTATTCTTTCTCTCGTTGAAAAAAACTTCAATATTTACCGAAAGCATAAACACGTATAGCGCAAGTTCGTAAAATCCGCGCATCGCTCTTTATATAATTGAGTTTCTTTGAAAAAAAGTCGGTGCGCAAGTGATAAAGTACGAAGCAACAGCTGCCGCTTTCCGCGGAAGAGAAATGGAGAAGGGGAAGGGGGGGGGGGAGGCAGGATTCACGGGGTGCCTTTTTCTTTTCACAGGCTGCTAGCGCCTCTATCTATCCGGCAGGCGGCTCCTTTCCCTTCCGCTCGCCGAAGCACGAAGACGCGAATTTTCAAGCTGCGGAACGTTTTACGACGCCGCGCGCCAGAGCTGCGGGGTCTGCGCGAGGTAATAAGACGCTGAATATAACGGCGCGTGGGTCAAGAGCCTTGATGCCCCTCGAGCTCGCGCGACAAGTACTCGCTTCGGATTTGAATGTTCCGTATAAGTACTGCAATTGCCGAGCGATCTTTTCTCGTTGAGCCAGTTTTTGCTTGGCGAAGGTTTTGAGGGGATCCTTTTTTTAAAGATTTTATATTGGAAGATTTGAATTGAATCCACAATTCCACACAGAGTCGTGAATTAATTCTGTTATAAGTCAGTCAAAGGCAACTGAAAGATTTCGGTTTGCGTGAAATCGTCAGGCCTGCAGTTTTCAAAGTCACCTGCACAATGCAAAAATGTCAGAGCACTTGACAAATAAAACGGCCCTGGAAAATAATACCGTTTGCCCCAAATTTAAATAAATGCCTAGAACGGTAAAAATATTGATAAAATTAAAAATCATAAAAGTTTTTAATTTCTTCACGGCTGTTTATTCACTTTTTGAATTTCAGATGTTGAAGTAGATTGCCGCGTAATTGACTTAAATTTTTAATAAAATAAATAAAGCTGCGAAGAGGAAGACTAATTTACTTATAATCTGCTGAGTGCTGTTTGAATAGTTATTTCAATAGATTTTTGAAACTGGCAACACGAGGACGTTGCACGGATAAAAAAATTATATTTAAAGAAACGAAATGTCGACGTGAAGTAACGTAAAAGATTAATTTTCAAAAATTGTTTAAACAATTTACAGTTAATTAATTAAATTAATACGAGGCGTTTTGTTAAAAAATGTGCAGTGTTCAGACTTAATTTTTTCATCAGATTTAATTTTTTTTTCATAAAAATTAAATTAAAAATTTTCAGATTTTTATTTTTTTAAAAAGCTCCGTTGATTTCCATAGCAGGTTTAGAGCTGCTGTCATTATCTTTGGGTTACCGAGTTCATATCTGTATATATATATATATATATTTTTTTTTTTAAATAGTAAGCGCAAAGATTATTGAGAAGAGAGCGGAAAAATTGAATCACTTCTTAATACCTCGCGTTGAAGCGATGAAATTGGCAATCATATTAAGGAATATAATAATATAAGTCAATGTAATACGGTAGCAGCAGTTGGGAGTTCTGCTCTGCGCGGCTCCGAAGCGGTAAAAGTAGGGAACGTCGGTGCACAAAGTATCGAGGATTTGTCGAGATTAAGGCGGGAAATTTCTCCCTCAGCGGAAAACAATATCCTTTGGGAATATAATTTATTAAATAAATTTCATTGTACTTTATGGACTTTTTTTAAATGATTTTTTTTTAACTTTAAAAATTTATATAAGACAACAAAATTGTATAATTAGATTTAAATTTTTTACTGCGATAATAAATAATTTTTTTTAATCAAACGTTTCAATTTAACAAATTTTAGTCTTCAATTTGTTAATTTGAAATTTGAAACATTTATTTATATGCAAATGTGTTCATGATTTTATAATTAGTATTATAATTAGTGCAGAATTTCTCAGGAAATGACGATTCGTTTTATACATGCAAGTTTATTTCCACAACGAAACATTCAAATAGACGAAATACGCTTACATTAACTTTCTACTCAATCGGGGAAAAGCTTTTTATAAATCGGGCTTAATTTAGAAGTGACTCGGGCTTTGAAAAAATAAATGCAAAGCCTGACCCGCAGTAATTATTTTGCGGGGAAGCGAAAATAAAAAAAAAAAAAAAGGAAATAAGAAAGAAGGCGCGCGGCGGAGAAGAGAAAGAAAGCAAAACGACGTTAAAAGTCGAGCTTCTAATGCGAAGGAGAGAGCGAAAGAGAAGGAGAGCGCGACTCGAGTCGGCTTAAAAGGGAGAAACTAGGAAAGGCACTTCTCAAATGAACGAGCGCGTGCGGGAACAAGAAAGAGAAAATGATCGCGCCCCGTCGACGTCGTCGTCGTCGTCGTCCCTCCGCTTTTCCAGCTTTTAACTTTTCAGCTGGCGAGCGAGCGATGTTTAATTCAGGAGGAGCGCTCCGCGGAAAACGCACGAGCCACCGTATGTCACGTCGCCAATCCAGATAAGTGGTCATGCATTTATGGAGCCTGCCGGAGTGCGTGTGTATGGGGTGGTCCGTACTGGGGAGAATTTCTTTCGCCCTGATTCTTCTACCCTAGACCAAGTGCTTACAAGTCCGGCCTGTATATGTGTGTGTGTGTGTGTGTATATATATATATATATACACGTCATTCGCGAAGATATAAAGCAAAGCCCTTTATTCAAGTTAACCACATCGAGAAGCTTTCCTTCATCGCCTCGACTCTATTATCCATTCGCACTAACGAAATAAAAGTAAAATGGATCGCGATTTATTATATATATTATGTATATTTGAAGTTTTACGGTGAAGTATTGCAAAGGGTATCAATTGAAAAAATATAATTCTTCATATTAGGTAAAATTAAGATCTTAAAAAACAAAAAAAAAAAAAAAAAATGAGTAACAATTTAAAAAAAAATGTTTGTATTAGGTTTTTTAACTCATATATTTAGGGTGTCTAATATATATTATCTTTATTTTAATTGTAAAAATAAAAAGAGAGCTGGAGGTGCTGGGATTTGAACCCAGGACTTTCAGCATGCGAAGCAGACACTCTACCACTGAGTTACACCCCCAAGGTAGCTCAGCGAGATCTAAAAACCACTTTTAAAGCAAAAAACCCTTCACAACATGTTTGGTCAATCTGTTTAATGTATACGTTACGTTATAACTCATTTAATGATAATTAAATGATTAAATTTTTCAGAGATCCGCGTCATTGAAATAATCTCGTCGATAAAGTAGTTTTCTTTCGATACAAAAAAAAATACAAACACACAATATATGTTTATATATTTAGGACACTTTTTTTTAATTTTCAATTTTTATTCTTAAGAATTATTTATTAAGAAATTCAGAATAAGTTTGAATAAAATCAAATTATAAATTTAGCCTTTCTACTTTCGATTTGAATTTTATTCCCTTTTTTAGTCCCGATCATCCCGGAGTTCCTTTACGACATGAAACATCCGAATGCGACCCTCAGCGAACATCTAGAGGGGGCGGAGAACCACCTTCCAAAAACAACCACAACTACAATTCCACCAACAACACCTGGATGCTCCTGTGCTCCGAATGCTTCCAACAACTCACCCCTGGAGTTCATTGCATCCACAATTGTTCCCTCCATCGGTAAGACGTCATATTTTGTATAGTTTTTATTTATTTGCAGTTTTCTTTCGGGTGAGAGTAACATTTTTTTTTTAAACTTTACGTTATTAAAATAAAACGAGGCTTCAATACTTAATTCCTTTTTTAATGTTCCAAAGAAACCACAACGATAAATCAAACAGCTGTTGAATTGATCGAGAAAAAGCAAAGGCACGAAGAACTTATAGAGGAAACGGTAGCTGTTGGTATGATGTTTGCTTCCAAAGCCTTTGTTCAATTGTTGGCTAACCCTATAGTAGGACCTCTTACACACAAGTACTGCCATCACAGAACTACAATAATACTAATTCATTCCGATGAAAAAAAAAAGTTAATTCGTTTTGTGCTTCTCACTTTCCAGAATTGGATACAGCATTCCTATGTTCACTGGATTTATTATAATGTTTTTATCCACGTTAATCTTTGCCTTCGGCCGAAGTTACGGAATTTTGTTTTTGGCACGCGCCCTTCAGGGTATCGGCTCTTCCTGTTCTAGCGTTTCCGGTAATATGACCACTTTAGACATTTTAACGAGCAACCGTGTAAGTAGTACAATATACATTTCTAATCGTTTACGCGGCGATAGGTATGGGAATGTTGGCCGAACGTTACCAAGATGACAAAGAGCGAGGCAACGCCATGGGAATAGCCCTTGGCGGGCTCGCTCTTGGCGTGCTTATCGGTCCACCTTTCGGAGGGCTCATGTACGAATTCGTTGGGAAGTCAGCGCCATTCCTCGTACTGTCAGCTCTGGCCCTCGGCGATGGATGTGAGTGCCGTCGATTATCGCGAGTCCTTGGCAATTTCTCGGCGTTTATTTTTTTTACGAATTTTATTCGTTTTCAGTATTACAATTACTGATGCTTCAACCGTCGCTCGTTTACACGGAAGCCGAGCCGCCGAGTTTGAAGCAACTTGTCACCGATCCTTACATCATACTCGCAGCAG
The DNA here is from genome assembly GCA_035047165.1 of Ormyrus rosae. NCBI lineage: Eukaryota > Metazoa > Arthropoda > Insecta > Hymenoptera > Ormyridae > Ormyrus > Ormyrus rosae. The sequence continues at coordinate 6,793,818 of JAWWML010000062.1, read as the reverse complement.
GTAGTATAATATGGTTTGAAATTGAAATTTTTAATGAACACGCGGCGAAAGAAAATTGACAATTACAATTTTCAAAGGGGCTATAACATTCGCAAACATGGGCATTGCCATGCTGGAGCCGAGCTTACCAATTTGGATGATGGACACAATGAGCGCGAGTCGGTGGAAGCAGGGTGCTACTTTCCTACCCGCAAGTATAAGCTACCTGATTGGCACAAATCTATTCGGACCCTTGGGACATAGAATGGGCAGGTAATGGTAGCGGTCCTGTGCTGTAAATTGATCCAGCGCAGATTCATCGATTACTTTAATATTTACTTGAATTATTGTATTGGCTTTTCGCGTAATAAAGATAATTTCTGCAGGTGGCTGGCTGCACTTATCGGTCTTGTCGTTATTGGCATCTGTTTGATGCTGGTAAGTGTCGGGAACTTGTGAATTTAAACTTAAATTTCAGAATTTCGACGGGAAATAAATAATTACGAATTTTTCAGATACCACTAGCGACAAGTATAGATCACCTTATTATTCCGAACGCTGGTTTGGGTTTTGCAATTGGCATGGTGGATAGTTCGATGATGCCCGAATTAGGTTACCTGGTCGATATCAGGCACACTGCAGTTTACGGAAGCGTTTACGCTATAGGGGATGTTGCTTTCTGTCTCGGTTTTGCTATCGGTACGTGTTGTTATATTAAAAGGCATAATGCAACTTAAATTCTCTTAGAAATTTATTGAAAATAATATATAAATATTTTTCTGCTTGATATTCATTCTCAGGCCCCGCACTGAGTGGAACCCTAGTAAATACTATTGGCTTTGAGTGGATGCTCTTTGGAATTGCTATATTAAATTTCATTTACGCGCCGTTTATGTACTTTTTGAAAGCTCCACCCACGAAAGAAGAAAAGAAGGTACTACAATAAACTACTTTAAATGTATAAATTTGTTTAGTTAAATTTAACTTGTAATACTTGGTTGCAGTCCCTAATTGTTGGTGAGAAATCGTCAGTACGCTACGTGTCTTACGAAAATGAAGAGGAAGATCAATAAATGATATTTTGTCATTTTCAGTTCACTTAGTCAAATAGTTCCTATCAGAATGTCTACCAGTAAGCTCGCGTTGGTTTTACTGCTTTTTCAGATAATCTCAGGCGTTTGAAGCGCAACAAACTGATTTTGACTGATGTTTAAATAACTCAGAGATTTGACTGTAGATTACTTCAAAATTTTAATATTTACCCACTCTATAAGTAAAAAAGAATTTATAAATCTAAAATCTTCTCTAGATTTCGAATAAATCTTTCAATTTGCTAATTAGTATGTAACTGATATTAATCATTCCAATTTTAAAAAGTTGTAAATGCAAAATTTCCCTTTTTAAATACCGAAAGTTTATTTTGGTAGATATACTGAATTGGACTTCGAATACATTATATACCTCAAAATTTATTTTTATCAATAAACGCAAGTTTGTGAATAGTATGATAATAAGTGCTACATGCAATGAATGCGTTTTATCGTATAAGCATATTATAAGTAGAAATCATTTAATTTCTACTGAATTATATTAATCTAATTATCTTATTATTTAAGATAATTGAAGTAGTAAAGTCTGATTATTTAAATGCTTCGTATCAAGAAAAATATTTTTCTTACCTCATTAAAATCTGGTGTTAATTATTTTTTATTATAGAAAGATGTTAAGCTAACTTAAATAAATATAACTTTTTCTGGTTAAAACGTAAATACTTGTTGGAAAAAAATTATATTTACCGTAAAACCCGTAGTTCTTGATAATTTTAATTGTTTGATCCTTTTATTTCACAAATATTTATAACATCAGACCCCTGAATAGGAACAATGGTATTTACGGTATATATAAATATAGCACGATAGTTCAACAAATAATATAAAAAGCAAAAATCTGCTATGAATTTAATAATTTAACTAAAAACTTAACGTGCGTATCTAAATATTATGTAGTCATACAAATATCGCTTTATCAATAAGAATAGTAAAGATACACATGGAAGTATAATCATGTACCTCAATAGAGGAAATTTCCACGGTATTACAACAACCGTATTACAACCATATTAGTCTACATGATTCACTTTACTCTGAAACTTTACTCTACAACTGCGATATTTTAAAAGTAAAAAAAAAAAATTAAAATTTAATAAAAAATCTTAGAAATGCAACAAATAAACATTTACGCGTGCAATCTAAGTAAAGTAAATCTTGACAGAACAGAAAACAGTAGTTGTTATTAATATCAGAATTATTAATGTAATTTAATACACGAATATTATTTGTGACTATGAGATAATGTACTTTCGTACGTTATCGAAAGTAAATGTTATGAAAGTTGTGGATTAAAATGACTAGTTACATTAAGTATATATATTTAAACGTTCACCTTAAATAAAATTGAAAAAAACAATGCATGATGCATATTGTGAGCTACGTGTACCGTTTAATGTAGAAGAAATCTGTGCTGAAGCCAGAGATCTGTAAAACTTGTTGTGATTGGATCAAGTTATATTATAATGCACCCAATCTGTATTATATGCGAGAAAAGGAATAATGGATGTTCGTCAGAGATCATCATTTAGGCTTGAAATTATAACCGATAAGAGAAAATATTTACTGACTTTTGACTCCTCGGTGAAGTAGCGTTTCTCAGTGAAATTTCAAAATTTAAGAAGAGAACCGCCCGATCTGGATTCTCTGAATGGCTGCAGAGAAACCGAGTGAAAGCAATCGGGAAGGCATGAAGGAGTTCTCATGTTATGAATTATTAATTGATGTCTGATGAGAAAATTGAATGTACTCTGAGCTACTTCTCCTTTTTGAACCGATTTTGGACCTTCATAAATATTAATAAATAAACGTATAAGAAATCCGAAACGTTTAAGCGCAAATATTACGCGAAATTGAGTGTTGCTTATATAAAATACAATATATTGTACAATACAATACAGATCTATCCGCATTTACTCACTAAGCTTAAAAGTAGTGCATGTTACAAAATATATTTCGCTAAATATGCGATTGAATGTTTCTGAAAAATATATTACTAGCCAAATATTACCCTATAATGACTCGAAAAATGTTTTAAACGCAGTGCGGATCGTCGAGCTTGCGATGATCATGAGAAACTTAACAGAGGATTTGCAGTAGGAAACTCTAAATCTTTGGATTATTGTTTATTATAATTTTGATCTAATAGCATTTTATTAAAAAAAAGTTGACAAAATATCCTCACACGTCAAATTCATAGAAGCAATATAGAAGTTACATAACAATAACTATATTCTATGTAACAGTTAAATTTGCATACTTATAGTTATTGCAGTTATAAAATACTATAGCGATTGAAAAAAAACGTGCGTATCTAGAATATAAATACAAAAAAAAACAAAAAAAAAACTAATACTAATAATAACCTGTCGTGTATTTATCTGACAAAAAATATTGGTGGTAAACTGTCTTGTTCAAAAAAATGTCGTAAGTAATTATTGCGATCCTAAGCTACTGTTCAGCTATTATACTTACAATGTATTGCATGACGAATTAACTAAAATTAGACTGTAAGCGTATATAATCGTAACTAAATAGACAAACTAATATAGAAATATTATAATATAACATATAACGTTCAGCTTGAATTCAGTTATAAGGTCGCAATTTGAGGATTCCAAAAAAAGATAAAAATCTAGTCGATTTTTAAATTGAACGTTTTAATTTCCACGATTGACAGGACTGAGTTGCCTTTAAAATAGAATGTAAAGCCAAATAAAAAAAAGATTAACGGAGAAGATTACAGAATCCGACTGCAAAATTCATTAATCAAATAGGAGCGTTGTTCTACGCACCTACTCCCGGTACGAGAAGTGAGTCAATTCGATCAATGCAAGCTCGTCGAACGGAATCTGTGCCGTAAAATGTTTACCAGATTTAAACGATTAAGGAAATATGGAGGCATGAACTGTTAAGTAAAGTGAATTGGAACGTTGCGCCTATAACATTGAAGTAATTCTCTCGAATTATATAAAAATCTAAAAAGATATTATATCAAGAGCTTCGAAATGTGAGACGATTTATTTGCTTGTGCACTTGAAACATTTAACTTTAAAACCAGGGTCAAATTTCGTTATTTACAACAATAGCTCTAATTTATACTGCACTGTTATTTGTTTGAGATTTCACTGAATTTATAACAGGAACTCCAAAAAGCAGGGCGAAATTGTTTCCAAATTCTTCATTGTTTCGCACTCTATTTTTTGAGAAGTTTGATTTCTCGCCTATTGTTCTCAGTTTTTGCACTAAACCGAGATGCACAGTATGCATGATCTTTGTCTCTCGGTTTAATGCGGGAACTCACTGGTAGGTTCAGAGAATCAAATTTGGCAGATTTAAAAAAAAATTATACTCATGTAGTATAAAACTTATAATCATCTGAATGTATATGATAGATTATAGTGGGCAAATTAATTAAACATTGTAAGTATTTAGAAAAAATTATGTAATGGAGCTTTGCAAATTGAATTGCTGGTGCAATCATTATCAGGCTGCTTTGATCTCTGAACCAAGATATAAAAAAAATTTTAATATACCTCATGATTTTGAAATTAACGTTCTGTGGTATAAACCACATAAATGATATGTAAATAGTGTTATTTATTTGTAAATTTAAAATATTTTAATTTATACTTTAATCTTTAGTACATCGGCATCTTGAAATTTACAGACTCTAATAATTAACACTGCAAAGTTAATCAGAGAGTGATTTTCCTAGTTTTTATTTTTAATACTAAACTATGTCAAAATGAATTGTGCATATCATTTATAATCAAATAACGTATTATAACATAATTTTATCCGTGTTGGAAAATAATAAATAGGATTAGATAAAATTAATAAGGTACTAAAATTATACATACCGAAAAATAAGTTTCAGAAATAACGAAATCATAGGATTATTTAACGAAGCAAGGCATGAAAAGCATCGTTAACAACAATATTAAAATAATTTAATTGTTCATTGGTTTTAAATGTCTTAATTTAATTGATAACAATAGTATACATAAACACTAACCGAGTAATTAACATAACGCTCTGTTTATTATCGTATACTTTTTTTTGTAAATTTATGTTAAAAAAATAACAGAGCGTTCAAAAAATGTTAATAACTCGACGAGGGCTGCGATTGTGAACAGACAATAAGCAATGAAACGCAAAATTCCCCGGTAATTACCCTTAAATCAAGAAGGCTTACCACTGTATTATGCGGAAATTAAAAGAGTAAAATAATAAATTGCTTATGTCATTACTAAAAAGCTACTAAAAAGCACTTTGAGCTTAAGCTGTCAGGAGACTATATAGAGTCTTAACGGAATGTGAAAAATATATATTATTTACACACCGTCACCGATATCGCAGTTTATTAAATTTTAGTTATTATTTTAAAATTTTTGGAAATATTGTCTTGCAGTCTTCTAGAAAACAATATAAACAGAACTACAAAGACGATATTTTCGAAAATTTTAATATAGTATGGAGAAAATTGAAAAACTGTTATATCGGTATCTCACGGCCCTTTCTAAATATATATATAATTAGAAATATCTTGTAAGAATGTCCAGAACATTGACAGTAAATTATTCAGAATAAATTTAAAAACAAATGTCAGAATACGAATGAAATAAACCGAAAACAAGCAGAGCCTATAATTTATATACGTACATATTGTTACCGATCATTGCAATTTTCTAAATTTTTTAAATTTAATTCTAAACTAAGACACGTTTCTTTAAAAAGAATGGTATATAGCAATTATATATTTTAAAATATCCATAAATTTACGGATCTGGATGTTCATTACAGAATGTGAAAGAATATAAAAAAAATAATTGGCTAGCCTATATAAACTAAAATACTTATTGAAAAAATTGATAACTTATAATTGATTCCTATGCCGGTGGAATAATGTTACACGAAATCTACAAGACCAAGAAACTAATAGATCATCGAGTTTGTCATCGTACTTGACGATACGTTTTTCGTCATCTATCAGTTGAACACTAACGATTTCTATACTTGTATGAAGAGAATAATTCTATAAATGTCGTCGTCTCTTATTAAACATCTATATCAGCTGGTACATGGGTCCGATAAAAATGCATTACTTAAATGATAATGATACTGTTTGAAAACAGGTGAACTAACTATTTGCTTCAAATGCTTAAATTATATATAACTTGTAAATATTATTTAATTCCATAAACGTTATTTTTTTCTTCTTTACTTCGTTGTTGATTAAATTAATTAACAGATATAATTGTCTTGATATGATTGTCTTTTATTTTAATGGGATATGTAAGTTTATGACTGTGTAAGATAAGATGAACAATTAATGAACATAATGTGAAATTAATTGAAAAGAAAATTACTTGCGTAATCTTTACAATATTTGATTAGCTAAATTGCATAAATAATCGATGAATGAATCTATCTATTCGTAAGAATTAATCGATTAAACCGAAATTTAAAATAAAACATCTATTCAGTGTAACTATGCATGTAAAATGTATCGAATGATTAATCTATATGTAAGAAAAATTACTGTGTATACGAAAAATGTTCTGTCAAAATAAAGTAAATCTTAACTAATTCTTTTTCTATTACCCAAACCATTTATTAACACGTTCAAAACAGAATGTATTAAATTAAGAATCAAATTAATAATTAGTTTAACAGTTTAAAACGAAAGAAACGTATTTTTCAGAGAACATAATCTTTTTATAAATAATACAAGCTACAATAAATAATAAATACAAATAAATAAATATATCTGCTTTTTATATATTCAATTTATTCATTTTACATTCATTTCTTTTGGTACACTATTAAAAAAGACAAATAAATTTATTATGAACTCACTTCGCACAATTTATTATATTTGTAAAGAGATTCAACTTTGTTTCCACGTTCACGTATGCACTTGCTAAGAATAAAAAGCTTTATAAATTTTTTTTGTAACTTTTTATCAATTTCATTATATTGTTGAAAAACTATTTTTTTTTTAGTTTTTTAAATCACGTTATTAATACATTCAAATAAAATTTGCCATTTTTATTTTTAGGCATTTTGAGTTATAAATTAAAAATTTTTTTCACAATTACTTAAAATATAGAAACATAGAAACTTGATTGATGGCGAACTATTTAAAAAATATTAATTTTAAAATAAGAATATTTTTAAATCTAAAGGAGGATCCCTACATCTCGTATGAAAATGTTTTCGCGATTAAAACATGGGACAACGTCGAAAAACATACAAAACATTTAATGTCATTTATTTTTTTTTTAGAGTTATTTATTATAACGCTCTAGGATTCAACTTCAAGATCTTTTGACCAAAAATTTTGAAATTTTATGAATAACGTGGAGAATATATATAAATATAAGACTTTCAATAATCTGAGGGTCGTTTGCCATTAATCCATTAATAATTGCCATGGGTTCCTCCTTTATTTATAAATTAATACAAACGAAAAATTCTTTTCTGATTACTTTGTAATCTACAGAAAGCCATTGATCAAACTTGTGTTACTGCCAGATTTATATATATATATAAAATTGTAAAAAAACTTAATTGCAATTAATAAACAAAATAACTAATATAATAAATTATTTGTTTATAAGTATAACATTTATTATCATCATCAATATATAAAACAGCTACTTTTTTCCAAACTCCATTAATATACTAATGACTACATCTAGAACTAAGTTAATTACAATTCAGTAATAACTATTTCGTTAAGTCATTAGTTATTTTGATAATTGTCTTTATTAAATAAATATTTCGGTTATCAGTGTATTTTATGCTGCTTACAGTTTTTAAGTATAAAATTGACAGTAAAATTGGAATTTTTAAAACGAATGTTGGGTATGACAATCACGATTCCAAGAAAACATTACTGTCAATCTTTGTTACTTAATTATCCATTTTACTTCAAGTTTTGTCAATATTGTGACAATCATCATAGTTAGGATTCATTAACCTTTAGAAGACGGAAGTGGTCGATATTTCGACCACTAGTCAGGTCGGGGACGTACAATGAGTTAATAATATGGATAAATTTTAGGTCTAAAAAAAAGTCGATTTGAACCAAAATTTTCCCGTCTTCTAAAAGTTAATTGAATTCAGTGCGTTAATATATATATATGTATATACAATTCCACTTGATTTAGTTTTAGATTATAACGCACTTATTAGTAAAAAATGGTTATTCATTATCTTAACAAACTCGTAGGATAGCTGTAGCTTCTATATGTTCTAACATATCGATAAAATAATTTTTTTTTATAAAGTTTAAAACTTTTGTTATAATTTTTATGGTTGAGCCTTTGAAATTTTTTCTTACTGTTGTTTAAAATCTCATGTGCCAAAATATAAGTTAAAATAAAATATAAAAGAATAATGAAAAAGAAACTTCTTTTATTCGCACCGTAATAAAAAGTTAATGCTACTTATGTTAGGTAATATACTTTTAGGATATAAATACATCTTCCTTGGTTATCACAGCAAACTAGAAGTATATAAGCCTAGCATCTTCTGGATTCTGATCCACTGGGCAGTATGGACATTTTAGTCTGGAAACAAATTGGTTCCTTTAAAAAGTGTTTTCGCTATCAGGAATATATTATAAACTCTTAATGAACGACATACTTGTTGGCATTGGTAAGTTTATTTAAAGCATCCCTTGAGATAACATGCCCACAAACTAATTTCATCGGTGGATTATTTTCCGTACTTTGCTGCCTTAAGATTGGACATGCAAATACTGAATGATAGCGGCCTTGTTTTCCTAAATCAATTTCAATCTAGAAAAACAGTCAGGATTATCATTTCTTAAAAATATGAATAATTATAATAAATATGAATATCTTCAATCGCTTAAAAAGCATCTTACTGGAAGTTCATCCTTGCCACTCCATATACCAGCAACTTGTCGTTGTTGCATTACTTGTTTTATATTTAGAAGAGCAGGAAGCGCTGTGATACCGGCGTTTATACTAGACGTTAAAAAAAATAATATTATACTTAATTACTGCAAAAATGCATTCATTTTTGTTAAATATAATTATTGATTGTTCATACCAAACAGACAAAGGACTATCAACACTTAAACCTAGGAGTGTACATGCTTCTTTTGTAAAAACATCATGAATATCTAGCCATAAAGTTGGGTCTAATAAATGACTGTATGGAGAAGATTGAATTCCATTTGGCAAATACAACAATGTTCCCATGAGTGACTGAACTTCTTTTTCATGTCTACTAACAAATTGAGTTAAGTATTTGCGAGCATATGCAATAGCTTCGCTTTGTTTACTTGGGCCTTGCTGAACCAATCTTATAAACTGCAATCTATGCAGTTTGAATTCGAGAGAAGAATTCTGAAATCATAATTTTTGTATTAATTCTACTCATTTAAAATACTTAAAAGGTCATTTGATAAATATTTACTTGTCCAATAAGTGCCTCTCTGTGCTTTGTAGCCCATTCTAGTGCTGGTTCTAAATTCTTTTGTTTTAAACAGTCGAGAATATAATTTAATTCTGTGAAAGGTTCTTTCCTTCCTTCGTCAGTCTTAATTCCAGCTTCCTACAGTTACAAAAGTAATTATTTATTACATCATTCAATAAAAAAGTAAAAATTAAAAAAAATAGTGATTAATTTACCGCTGCTAATTCATCAGCTATGTCTAACATTCCTTGACGATAAAAATGTTGACAAATTACTTGATTTAAGAGATGTGTTTTTTCTGCACCAGAAAACACATCTTCCCTACTCGTACTGGCAAAATCTGCTATAAAATTTCTATCGATTGCCTTTCCTACCTTGGAAACTGTACTATGTAATTCACGATGATCTGTGGCTAATCTTTGCACTGTGTCTCTTGCTTTGGTCATAGCTTGTTTTAAAACTTGTATTTGACCTGGTGTCACTTCATGATCAGGCGGTGCTGCATTAAAATAATATACATTAAAGTACTTTTTTATTACTTAAACATATAAATGTTTTATTTTATTATTTATTTTATTTTAAACAAAAAAAGCTGTTTATATAAATACTTATTGACAAAGGGAATGTGTACATCTGATTGTTATTGCAAATTACTGGAATATATTACGTTTAGAAAAGATTAATTTTAAAAATATAATCATCGAAGTTTTTGAATGTTGAATAACGTCTAAAGCGCCAGAAATAGAAATCTCTGTTAAGATGGCAATGTTTTGAAGGCCTTACTAAGTCTTTGTTTTTAAAGAGCGTTTCGAGAGCAAAAGCTACAGTTTTTTACCTTCTTCCAATTCCTTTTTAAGTGATTCGATATGATTGATAAGATCCCGCAACGTTGTGTCCGCATGATCGTTTATTGCTCCAAATTTTAATAAAACTTTGTCAACTTCGCGTTCAACAGCATTACAAGCCTCCATTATTGTTTTTCCTACTGATATGTCCGCGTCACGATTACCATCAGCTCCCAGCTGACGTCAAAATTGCAGTGTTGCCAGATCGAAAATTGTTTTGAAAGGGAGATGGAAGTTTCATAGCATATAGTAAAACTTCTAGATTTTTAAGAAATAAATAAAAGAACTAAATTATTATTGTTATAAATGTTATTTATTACACATAAGCATATAATAAAACAAATAAATGTTTATTTTTAACATAAAAGGTATAAATATGCATCACCTGTGTTTTTTTTATTATTATTATTAATAATAAATGTGATTCTAATTGTTTATTGTTAATAACACTTGCGTTTTTTTGATAGAAATAAATGCTCTGAAATTATTAATATGTAACTAAAATAAAATACTTGCATAGGAAGAATACAGTAGTATGAACATTTTTTTTATAAGAATTGCTAATTGCTGTGCAATTTTTTCTTCTTTTTGAATTTTGTTTTGGCCTTTTGTTCAACAACTTAATTATAATCAAGTAGTAATTCATATCTGTGTCAGGAGTTATATCGTTTATTTTTGTGCCCAGTGGGACTTTCTAAGAATTTTGACTTTTATGGGGAGGGCGAAATTCTTGTGCGGTCCCACAACAGATGACTGTGACTACTGCACTCGACGCCGTCATTATATAGTCCACAGTCAAACGCAAATCAGGCTTGCATCGATGGCCTCAAGCATAACTCTCAGACGTTAGATTCGATTTCTGTCACGAAAAATTCTAGGTACTTTTTGTGAGTCTCCGAAAAATTCGGACTGACAGGAAATCGAACCCGGCGCCCTAAGGGATCTTTGCCTTGGTAGGCAAGAACTTTGCTTCGTAACTATTAGCAATTTTACAAAATAATACATTTATTTTTTTATAACACAGTGTTATACTAAATACAGTTGTTTTTGACCACAAATAAATATTTTACATTTACGCTTTATCTTCTACATCTACTAAGATTTAGATTTCATTGATAAAAGATACATTTTCAGTTTAACAATGTTCATTTTATGTTACTACAGTATATTAGTAATCTGCAGATAGTGAAATACAATTAAAATGAACCAAATTTAGCATACTTTACAAATCATATCTGTAGAACAATTCATACACTGATGATGTAATTATGTACAAGGTAATTTTCAGATGACTTTACACGAATGGATTATGCTCTTGCTGTAAAAAAAAATAATATAATTATTATTTAATCTAATATTAATAATTAATATTACAATATATAAAAGCAATTTCAAATAAATAAATATATTATTCAAATCCTTTATTCATTTAGTTGAATGAATAATTAACTTTCCTTGTTATGCTCTTTAGTTCGTAAAAAGGAAGCTGATGTATATTTTTTTAACTTTAACATATAAGTTTGTTTATTTACCCATTCGCTGGCCATTAAAAGTATAGTGGTATTTTTCAAAACAGGTCCTATCAGTGGATTCATTTGAGCCATATAACAGCATAACCAACTAAATACAAAAATCAGTCAATATATGTCTGATTGGAATCTTATTTGTATCTCATTTTGAATAATTTAAATACTTACAATAACCAACAAGTGAAGGCTGTTAGCATTAAAACAACTTGTAAAATACTGTAAAAAGGAAGCATTACAAAGTTATTTGATGGTGAAAGTTGAAAAATTGGATTTAAGAATCTCTACAAACTTACCCTTTGTTAGGACCTTTGGGTACGAAAAATGGTAATACAATGCCCACAGCACCCCAGAGGATTGTGAAAAACAATATTGGTGCCCAGGAAGCTCCCATGATTTCTTAAAAATATATTTTTGCAAGTTAAAGAGTATCGTTGATCCCTCTGCGTGGACTAAGGCGGGTACAGGGTGTCTGTTTTTCTGTCACATGACGAACATGCGCGTATAGATTTCTAAAAAGTCGATAGTTATGCTTTTTCGACATATATCGAATCGGTCACGTGACAAAGTAACTAAAGGCGGCAAATTCATATAAAAAAAATTTTTTTTATTAAAAAAACATTCGAACAATACAAAATAGATTAACTATTTATACAAAAATTAATTATAATTTTATTCATCAACAAAAATATTCCATTATTATTTTGAAAAACAAAATACTTTTTTTACTCTTATAACTAATAATTATAAAAATGTTTTATAATATATACTCTCTTAATATTTACGATTAGTGATAACATTCCTATTTAATTTTCAGTTCTTACTGCTTAGTCAGGCAAGAAAATACAAAGTAGTCTTTTTTATAATTTCATTAGAACGTCGATTTTACTTCCTCTTCTTTTATTGCTTTTTGATTTCTCTAAATTAGATAAAGATAATGAAGCATCTCCTTCAGCATTTGTTGAAAATTCACTGCATTTTTTATTAATTTTCAATCTATTAAAATTTTTTAATTTTTCTGCTGAAAAAGATATTCCTTGACCCTTTCGCGAATTAGATGAATTTTCATTAGAAACTGAACTTAGTGTGTCAGAGAGTCCTGTTAATTGCTCTAATACATCTAAAAATTAAAAAAGAATGTAAATATAGTGTTTTTACAAATGTGCAAGATTAAGTATTTCAGTCTATATGTATATATAAATAATATAATCTTGATTTACTTGTTAAATCTAAACTTTCTGTTGTAAGATCTATTTCAGTTTGTTCTAAAAAGCTATCTCGGCTAAATAAATGCTGTCTAATGCATGATAAGTTTCTCATTTTTAGTTGATTTTGAAGTGGCTTTTGTTTTTTGCAGGTATTTGGGGTTTTATACATAATTGACCATTCAGTACGCATTGTCCGCCCTTTTTGTATGTATGGAAGTAAAACTGAAACGTCTGACTCATTCCGTGGAATTGTATTTGCTGGCTGGATTGAAAGTGGCTGTTTGTAGCTTTTCACTAAAATTAATTTGTATTAAAAAATTTTAATATAATTTTCATACAAAAAACAATGTATAATTTACCTGAATACGGTGTACGAATATATGTTGTAGTTTTTTGATCAAAAGGCAAGCCATTTACATTTGTTGGAAAACTCAAACTTGAATCTACAATATGACAAAATACGAATTATAATATACCTTGCAAATAAATGCTTATATTACTTATATTCATTTTACTTGAATAAGTTGAATCTCCTTGACCTTTCGCTGCTTTACTATAAATAGTATTCATAGTAATTGAATTGTTTACAATACTTGATAATGCAGGAAGTAGTCTTTTGATTACTTTAAGCATTATTTCACATCGACTAATAACTCTTAGTTGCTCTTGTGCAGTAGCTTTGTGAACAAGAAACTTTTTTGAAGCTGCATCAGTTTCATATATAGCTAAATTGGAATTGTAAGTTAAATGAATAATTGATAAGAAACGAAACGAAAAGAAATGCTTAATAATAAAAGTTTGCAAAATAATTTTACCAGCTTTGAATTCACGAATCATCATAATAGTTTGCTTGTTAATGTTTTCTTGTCCTATATCTTCTACTGTAGCAGTAATTTGTCTAGAAAGTGATAAAGCTCTTTGAACAACAATTTGTACTTTTGATGGAGTTACATCTTGTCTATTGTCTAAACAGTTTGACATCTCATCTACACGTTCTTGTAAATCATCTAAAATAATCTGATAAATAAAAAGAAATTAATGTTTTACTTTATTTTTTTTTTAATAGATGTTTTAAACTAATTTTTCTATACCTGACAATATGCTGCAGGATCAATGATCAAATCAATAGTCTGATAAAATTTTTTCATTTCAAGCTGCCACTCTTCTGTTAGAAGTTTTACACAAGATCGCATTTCTTTATTATCAGGATGTAAATAAAATGCTGAAATTGCAGGAACTAATTCCATTTCTAAAGATTCAAAACTTGCAAGACAATTTTTAATTTTGCTAGCTCCTGTGACAATAAATAACAATTAAAAAACTAGACTAATTTAAAATTCGAAAAAATATTTTATGCTTACTGCTTTTATCTCTACAGCAGGCCACTGCAAATCTCCCAATATGCATAAACTTATCAGCCAATTGATCAAATTCTTCAATAGCAGAACTTAAATCATTTTCTATTCTGTTATTTGCCTTCAAAGTAATTCCACAGGTCTTAATTAATTTCTTTAAAGCGCCAAAAGGATCACTTAATACTTCCATCACCAATGTTAATACAGAAATATTTATTTTACGCTCTAATCTATACAATGAATCAGTTAAAGTATTCATAAATAAATTATTCATTGTTGGATCTGGTGGATCTGAATGTAATTGGGTCTTTAAATTTTCATATTCTGTTAAAATAGTTTGGCATGAACCACTGATTGACTTGAAACAATAAGGTTGGCAAACTTGAGCTATTGACATAGCATGGGCAAAGACATCTTCGATTCCAAGCCATAGATCATTAAATTCTTTAATTTGTTCTTCTTTAGCTTTCTTAGATAAATTTGTAATAATATCTAATACTAAATCAAGTCTGAAAAATTAATTTACTTTTATTTTTCAATCTTTACTTTTTTTATTGAATATACTCTACCTGTAAACAAAATTGTTTTCTTGTTCAAAACATTCATCTTCATCAGAAGGTTTTGGTTCGTCCAAAACAGTTATAATAGATTCAAAACATAAACACATTCGATTACATACATATTTTTTACATTGCTACAAAAATACAAGAACATAATTTTTTAAATGCTTAGAGATAATTAAAGGATATTAGAGGTAGACTTACATAAATTGGTGCATTTAATTGATGTTGCTCTCTCACTACTTGAGCCAGCATACTAAAAGATGTACATAATTGACAACAATAAAGAGCAATTTTTTCCGATTGAAAATTGGATAACAAATTTTTTCTATAAAGTTGTAAAGGTCCAAGAATATCTACAACTGATGTTCCTAATTCCTTTACAAACAATTTTATATTAATAAATTAAAAAAGAGAAACCAATAACTTATTTTTTGACCTTACTTTTATATTTTGAAAATCTTCAATTTCGCAAGCTGTTTCCATTTCTTTTACATATAATAAACATTCTTCAAGATTTTGCTTCAAAGAAATAATTTCTGATTTCTCTAAATTTTCTAGCACGTTAATAAATTTTTCAATCAACGTAGAAAATACATTTTCATCTATTTGGCCTTGCATGTCAATATCCTGATAATAATATTATTTTAAGTAATAAAATAAAAGACTTTAGTTACAAAATCGTTTCATAAATACTTTACCTTTTTATTAAAGTCCATTGTGCAGAACTCTTCGACTATATTAGCTATTTTTTTTTTCATTTCAAGATAGCTATCCATATTTTCTTTTGAAATGTTTTCAAATTTTTCAGTTAACATAAATAACTGATCAATAATAAGTTTCCTTACTGAAACCATTTCTGAAGTATTTTGTGAATTATTCAATAATTGTGAAAGCCTTTTTACCTAAAAATAATATTATTTAAAATACATGAATGAAAATTTGTATGTAGTATTTGTTACACTTTTCCGGCGATTCATATAAATTAAATAAAAATATTAAGGAAACATATATAATTTTAAAATAAGTAGTTTACCTGACTTTCAATAGGTTTAAAAATGTTTAACATTTGTTTAGTTTTAAGCACCATTTTAGTCTTTTTAGTAAAATAGCCGTTTTATCTGTTCAAAATAATGAAAACGACCGTTTGTAAACAAACTACTAAGTAACCAGATACTTCTCGAAAAAAGATAACCTCAAATGAAAAATACATTGATCTAGATAAGATTATTTTTATATATCTAAACGAATAATTGTAAATATTTTTCAGAACTTACTTAAATTAACTTAAACATATTTTTGTTCATCATATTTTTTTCGATTAACATCTGAATAGTAGAATAATGAAATTTTCAGATATCTATGTATATCTAGATTATCTTTATCGAACAATCGATATATATCGTTACTTTAAAAATTCAAGTGCACGAAATATAAATATAATGTAAATGAAATATTGATGTTGATACTAAAAATTTAATTTCGTGAAAAAAAATCATCATTTATTTAAATTTAATTTATATTAATACAAGAGCAAATTGAAAACAAGTTTTAATTTAATATAATTTTTTTTACTGAAAGAAAGCACATTTTCATAAAAAAAAAATACAGAAATTTATATTTAATTTATTTAGTTATTTAACGAGGTTTGACCGGCCGAAGTCCTTTAAATATTAGAGTTTACTAGATAAGTATAGAAATTTTCATATAATATAAATACATTTTAAAACGTTTATTTAAATTTATAAAATTATTAACTTCGATACTTGAAAACACCGAGTTTCAGGGCACAATTTCAATAAATCTCGAAGAAAAACTGAAAAAGCACGAAAAAATGATGATCTTCCTTTCATAATTTTCTGCGTGTATACTCCTTCGCACTTGAACGTGTCACGGAGGTCTGGACCAAGCGGACGATGATTGATGCGCCACGCTCGAGAGTATAGCGCGGGGCCCAAGGGGCCTCATTGTCATTCTTCAAAAGTGAATGCATTGTCTTGTCGTCGCGTTACACTTTATCGAGACGTCGCCGTCCTTTCGCAATTCTGCCTCGTGGCTGTAGTTCGCCTGCTGTACGCTTTCCGATAATTAGAAACAGAGAGAGAGAAGGAGAACGCGATGTCGTTAATTGCAACGAGCGTGCTAAATTTATGATGCATAATTTTCTGCCTTTGTAGGGTAATTTCGGTATTAAAAATCTGGGTATTTGCACAAGTCATATATAATTATGTGGTTCGGTAACTATATTTTTCATAAAGAATTTCGCGATATCGAGAACTTTACTGATCTAATATTCAAGTTTTAAGTCATGAACTAATTTCTGTAAGATATTAAGTTTCTGTATGCTTATTTTATGAGCGTATTATAGACTAGTTAGTTTTTTAAGAACTCGGGTTCAAATTTTTATATTTATTTATTTATTTAATTTGGTAGAAAATCGATCCTCGTGATCTTATACACCCATATGGAATCCTAGGTATTTTCAACAGGGGAATATTGTGGCCTTCGAAATTCAAAATTACATACATACATACTTAATTTAAAAACAAAAACATAATCTCTGTACATTGTGTTCCCGGGACGCGAATTTTAAATCTTGATGTCTAAGCATCTTTCTCGTTGTTGGTGTATTTTTCGGAGCCTTCCCTATTTTTCCTGCTGCGTCGTGGTTGTTTCGAGGTCCAAGTTTAGCCGACCGCTTCCGATTTAATCAGGCGCGGACTCTTCAAGCGTAAAAGTTGACACCACCGAACAACCGCAAATAGAAGCAAAAAGTTGCGCCCGCGACGAACAGATTTAGAAGCGACTCGCGATCGCAGTCACGTTTTGCCCGTCAAAAGCTGCGCTACGAGATAGCTACAAATTAAACAGATCCGCCCTTCGCAAACATTTTTCTATTTAAAAAAAAAAAAAAAAAAAAAAACACGAAATCGGCCAAAATACAAAAGTGCCGCAACGCGCTTATCACGTACACACGCGCATGCTCCGCGGTTAGCGCGGAGCTGGAATCCCAAAGTTCTTGAATCTGTGCGCGCGAAAGAGCTCACGTATACGCGATTTATTTACCGGGAGGTCAGCGCCGGTTCCTGATTCGTTCGCGGAGAGTTGTACTTCCTGGTCGATTGGCAAGCGTTCGGCTTTTTGTTCCTTGGCGATTTGCGCCGCCAGCCCGGAACCGTCCCTGACAGAGTGAAATGATCGAACTATAGCGGCTATGTCGTCGCGGAATGACAAAGTCTCCCGATTAAGCGTCAATTCGAATGATTACTGTTCCACCCGTGAATCGGAAATTGTTTCAAAAGATGTATAATGGTAAAGGATTATATTGTAATTAAAATTTATTTCAGGAGGAAAGGGATATTTTTTGGGAATGTAAAAAGGAGACAACTGTTGCGTTTTTTTTTTCTATTGATATTTATTTTTCTAGATTACGCTTTTTAAACAGTAATTCTATTATAGGATTTTGTTAAAATTATAAAATTTTAATGGAAACATATATGTTTGCCAATCGAGATAATTAATTACAAAGTGCCAGTTTTTCTTTTCATGGTACAAAATTATTCCCAGTTCTTAATTTAATTTAACTAAACAGTTTTACTTTATCTTCTCAGTGCTTTGCTTATCGATCTACATTTAAGTATTAAAATATTAATTTATTAATAAATTAAACTGGAAAAACGGGTCAATCGGTTTAATTATACTAATGAGTCTTTTGCACAATAAAAAAAGTAAATATTCTTGATAGCTGCATATAATTTTTGGTCGTTCTACGTAAGTTTCTCTTGAGAAGGTTTACTTTACTCGAACGTATACAATACAATATACAACGCCAATATATACACACAATCAAACCTAATATTTCAATAAATTACTAAATAATACATGCGTATAAGCCTTTGCATATACAATTACTAGGGACTAAGGTAATAGCGCAACATAAAAAAGTTCAGTATCGAAACGCTGAGTATTTTATATATGTATATATGCGAATAAAAATTTCGCGGTACAAAACTCGAAGTGGTCTCTTGTGCGATTGTCCAGCACAGCTCTCGGAAGAAATGAAAGTGGAAAAAAAAAAATAAAGCTATAACGCACAAGAAATTGACACTGGTTCACTGGATGACAAGAAACGGGGTCGCACACAGTGTTTCGTTACTAAGCACATAACTTAATAATATATACAATATCAATATAAAATGAAATATAATACAATGCGATTTGTTCGGAAAAACTGTCACGTCAACGTACAGATATTTCAATGCAGTTTAGCTTCTTTACACGTTTAAAATCATAGCGCAAAAAATATATTAATATCACAGTTAAGATAATGCCGGCACGATCGCGATCGGCACTGCGTATATATGTAAGAGAGGCAGAGAGCTTTTAGGTCGATCGATAATATAATGTATATATATCTTACACAAAAGTTTTCGCGCGCCAGCAGCGCTCCTTCTTATCCGACCGCTCCATCCTTCCCTGTTTTACGCTCGTCTTCCTTTCGCGCTAAGCGAACGTTAGCAGAAAAGAGAGAGGGATAATCCGCGATAAGTTCCTAATCTCGGCGAGCGCCGTTTTTTTGTTCTTTTCAGTGCCGCGTCAACGAGCCTGGATGAATTTCTTTTTATGGCAAACTGGTGCGAGGGATGCATTACAAAAGACTTTGTTTGCAGGCGGCTGTGCTACAATGTTTCGATTGGATTCCAGTGCGGCTTCGGGACGGACGAATGGACTTGCATGAATCACCGGCTTGTAAGAGGTGAACGTGCCGTGCTTCTCTCTCTCTCTCTCTTGCTTTCCGCGTCTGTTTCTACTTTTCGCTCATCTCCGTACGCAGTGGTCGTACTTGTAAGTCAATTTATATAAAGGTAAGTATAAATCTCCCCATCTCGGTTAATGACCGTTTACATATCAACGAGTTGAAGGATATAAAAAAATGCGTCGTACAAACGTTTTGAGACCGGTTCGAAAACTTTGTGCAAAATTCGCGCAGGCAGAGAAAATCCCGCATCGACAGGTGGAAAAGAAAAAAGAAAAAAAAAGAAAAAAAAAACTATAAGCAGTCGAAATAATTCACCTCCGCTCGGCGCGTCCGCGCAACATTAAAAAAATTCCAACGCAAGCCGATTCTCGCGATTGTAGAAAAGAACGCACTCCGTCGAAAAGAGCGTCGGCGTCTTCCTCCCTTCAAGAGCAGGCGCACTCGAGCACTCGCATGTCCTTCCAATTGGAGACCTTGAGCTTGGTCGCGTCGTTCTCGTCGAAGTAGAGGATCTCGAGCTCAGCGAGCTTGCTGGGGGCGCAGCAGGGCCTGGGGGCCTTCTTCCGGTCCTCCTTCCAGATGAGGCTCTGGAGCAGGGCGTGATGGTGGGCCGGATTGTAGCGGGGCGGGCAGCGACCCTTGCAGTAGCCGGCGTCGAAGCTCTTCGGCTGGATTATGAAGTCGAAGCCCTCGAGGTCCTTGAAGGTGACGGTCATCCGGTGCCGGCAGCACTTCTTCGCGGCCTCGCCCCGGCACTCGGTTCTGCGGCCTCGGTGCAGGGACATGAGCTGGTCGCGCGGCGAGCCCAGGGAGCGACGGCTGCGGGGGTGAGGGACCTCGGGGTAGAACGCGTGGATGTTGAGCGCCGAGCTGCTGACTAGGCTGAGGCTGCTCGCCGGTCTCACGTCCTCCTTCAGGTAGTCCTGGAAGGATGGTTTTCGTTTATTCATTATTATTTTATCGAGAGTTTGAATTTTAAAAATGCAGTTTGACAGTCCGCGTGAAAATATGAGCTCTGCTATTACGACATCGCATTAATGCGCATACTGAGATTATTGCTCTCTTCGAGTATTTTCGTGCACTGAGAACTATATATGTATAGAAAGTTTTTGAATTAAAAAAAGTGAAAGTTTTAAAAGGACTCCCTTAATCTAGATTGAAATTTACTCAATATTAATGCTAATACTAACTGTACCGCGCTACCGCGAAATCGACTTTATCGGAAAATCAAACCAGTTCTCCAATCATAAAACAGTCCGTTTTATGATTATACCCTCGTAATACAGGCGACAGATAATAACGGTGTTAACCGACACCCATATACATTTCCAAGAAAGCCAAAGTAAAACGCCAGCCGGGAAAAGCCTACCTTCCGGAGCATCTGGACGAGCAGAGACAGGGGCGAGTCGGGATCGAGCGCCGCCGCGGCGGCTACCTCGTCGGAGATGTCGAACTCGAGCCACCGCCGGCGCACCGAGTCGGGCTCCTCGATCCTCCGCCGGGCGAGCAGTCGGCGTCTGGCTCCGGATCCGTGCCTCCGGTAGATCAGAATCTCGAGCTCCGAGGCGTCGTACTCCGAGTGGTCCATCAGGAGCCTCAGCGAGGCGGATTCCACGAGCCCCTGCTCCGGCGCCTCCATCCTCATCGGGAAGTTGAGCTCCACGCCTTCGGCCGTTGCTTCGCCTGCAAATGTCAACGACACGGGGGGAGTTTTAGAAAGTTTTCCAGAAACGACGTGTACAGATTTTTTATTTTAAGAAATTGGACGGATTCTGGATTTTTTCGCGTATACGGCTAGATAAGGGAACAAAAAAAAAAAAAAAAAGTGGTAACGGCACCAAAAGAAATGGAATAAGGCCTCGGCATCCGAAAGTCATTAAAACTCGATCTAGGTGCGAAGTGAACCTTGCCCACAAATCCTCGTCCCCTCAAATATTTGAACGCCGTTGTCTTTCGAAATCTCTTATCTGCCGTATCCCATAATCATAGATTTACGGGCCTTTTTTTTTGCGCGCGAAGAAGTTATAAATACCCACCCTTGTTTACCTCCGACGCCTATCCGAAAAGCTGTTGCAATGTCGTGTCGGAAACCGCGGCGAACGCCGGAAGAGCGCCGTTCTCTCGTGGCTTCTCGAAAAAGTAGTTAAAGTACGCGCCCGGTACGGCGAGGCGGACTATTTCGGCCGAGCACTTTTCGCCCGGTGTACTGGCGTTAATGTGTATTTAATGCTTGGACTGTCATATAGATACTTTTTATACTCGTTTGCAACGCATTAAAGTCGAAAATTAATTTTTTTTTTAATCGATTGAAGGCTGAAAAAGTGCGAAGACAAATTCGATTAAGAAAGCGGAACCCGTTTTTACATCAGGAGAGGTTATTCAACAGAAGTTGTAAAATATGTAGTTTCTCTTCGGATTCAAGACGATTATTCGTGACACTTGGATGAGTGAACGGAAACAGTTACAGGCGGTATCAATTTCTTTGGTTTCACCGCGGAGCTATGTATAACACTATAACGAAATTAATTATTGTACTATACATAAAAGTAAACAGATATAAATCCCCTATGAAATTTATTTTTCTTTCTATTTACACACTGTCATACGCCACCCGATCTAAAAGACAAAGGGAAACCCCGCAAAGACAACAGAAATTCATCCCATCCACTTGTACCGCCATTGAAAGTCTCAAAATAAACACTCCGCGAAGCTCTCTCTCTCTCTCTCCTCCGCGACGGGACACTTTCCAGCGCGCTAAGCAAGCTAATAAGTATAATCCCGCGTTCGACACCCGTTCGGGGGCTCGCTGATTTTAGGATTAGAGAATCGACCAATAATAGTCTTAGGCCCGCAGCCGTCGATGAAGAGTCCGAGCGAGGAATGCGAGAGCGATGAATCGACGCGCGAACCTCCCCCCGAAATAGCCTTTATGTCTTTCTCTCTCTCTCTCTCGCGCGCGAGCGCGGCATTTTTTCGCGGCGCGGCGCTTCCTAAACAATCGGATGTATTTTCGAGAGCGGAGATGCGTGGGCGGCGGAGGCGTCCGAGAGCGAAATTAGCCTAGCGTGCATCGACATGAATACACGCCTTTGGAATGCGCGAGCCTTGACTGTCACTGGATGGATGACCCTTGCCGGTTTTGCGTCAGTTGCGGAATGTCGGCGAGTCTTATTTTACGAGCTTTTAATGGATCTTCGATTTGCATCAGATGTTGAGAAAGAAGCTTATTTTTTAAATTGCCATAGTTATTCGTAGGTTATTATATTATGGCAATTAGCATCTTGCGAGAGTGCAATCTCTCTTAGGTGGCATTAGATGGTTTACAGATCTATTGGATATAATGGGTTTTGTACTATATTGCATCTATATAATTCTCTAACTTAAAATGAGCAATTGAATTTGCAAACAAAAATTATAAATAAAGTATACAATCAATCAGACTTCTTATATAATTTTTTTATTATCCCTGCTTTAAGATAAATGTCCTACGTATTAAAAGTGCTGTAAGCACTTTTCGATAGATGACTTCATCGGATACTTGAGTTTGAATTGAATCGGTCTCCTTGTTAATCTTGTTGGTAAATCCTCTTAAAATTGCATTATTAATCACCTCGAAGTCTAGCTAACATAATATATAAATTTAAACATCGTTTCTATATGAAAACTTACGAAATTTTTTCACCGAGTAAACATTTATATATACTGCATTTTTTTACACCGGTTCAGAAATAGACCTTTACGTAAACGCAGAAGGCCTGCGGTCGTTGTAAATCAAGCGGAAAACCGAAAAATCCCTTAATTTTGACGTTGATTAATCCCCAACCACAACACCCCATATATCTTACAAGCGAGTTCTATCAGCTGCAGTCGCACTAAATTACCAAATGATGAAACGATACTTTACGACTCGTTCGATTCCGAAGGGAAAAAGGCCCCGCGGCGGCGATCGTTACATTTTCACTTTACGCGCGAGTCAAACGATATATAAAAAGACGTTCGAGCCGCGCGCGTCCGTCAAAAGAGTTCGGGAGAGCGAGCGATTTAGGGTGAGCTTAAAAAAGACAGCATTCGTTTTGAAAGGGTTTCGCTGTCGTTTGACTCATCGGCCGAGAGTGACTTTCTCTCCCGTCGAATTCATCGAAATTCACTCGACGCGTGTCGTCGAGAGGCCGTCGTCTCTTAATGACGCGAGGCCTGGCGCGAGAGTGTCAGGTCTTTCTAATAGGCGCACAAAAAAACGCGCCTCGATCCTTCAAGACACCAAAGTGATTCACGCCGCGGTCGACGCCGCTATTGAACGTACACTCCTGCCCGAGTTCGAAGCCGTAAAGAAAGCGCGGTGTTCGAGAGATCGGCGAAATGAGAAATTAGCAATTTTCGCTAATAGGAGAGATCGAGACTGCCGGTCTCCTAAAATAGTCGTGAATCAGTTGGCGCGCGGCGCTCGTAAAGAGAGCCTCTCGATTTTCGATTCCGAGAAGCTGGAATAAATCGGGATATTAATGGACTCGATATGAGCCGACGTATATAATTAATTATTTCAATTGCCTGGCGGACCTATTTCTTTATTACTTTATTCAGCGCGTTTATCATTTTTTTTTTTTTTTTTGCCGCCGAGAAGAAGACGTTGACAATGCAGCTTTAATCGAAGGCAGTATGTCAAAGTTCATACTTATACAAGTACACGTGCATACATTCATACCGATCTACTTGTAACTCATCGAAATTCCTACCCGTAAAAACACGAGAGCGAAGAGCGAATCGAAGCTTCCATCTCGGCTGCACGGCGCGCCGATCGGTTTTTCGCTCGCGCGTTTCGGAACGCGATGCATTTACCCCCGCGCGGGAGTATAGGACACCGAGCGCCCGCGCGCGCGCTCGAGCTTCAAACGCAATTAAACTGCAGCGAGGAATTGACTTACCCGTGGCGTACATTGTAAAAAGCCTCCTTTGCCGGGCTTCTCCTTCGGCCGAGCGGCGTAACCTCGTCAGGTACTCCTTGTGCGCTCTCTCGTACTCGGCTTGACTGACGTTCGCCTGCGACAGAAAAGAAGAAGCGCAATTGCGCCTGTTAGTCGAGACCTGCCTTTTACTCTCTCTCTCTCTCTCTCTCTCTCGCTCTCACTTTTTTTTCGCTTTTTCTATAAAAGCTGTATATGAAATTGCGATGTCGTGCGAGCTTTTTTCCCCTCCCTGATTTTATATATACGGGCTCGCAGAAAAGTTCGTCGAGCGGACTAACTGACTCTCGGATTAATTACTCGGTGCGGTTTAACTGCTTTTAAGAGGACTAGATTATTTGGTTACGGTGTCATTTAGATTCTTTCGTAAGACTATATATTGTGTGCTATTAAAAATGTTAATTATGGTATTAAACCAGTATTAAAAATACCCACATGCTTTTATTGTCTATTAAAGTCTCGTTTGTCCTCATAAACATCCAAAAAATGTGCTACTTGGGTTATCGTCTTATTAAAGATAACTCTGGAGATCAAAAGAAAAACGGTCCTATTCTCAGTGTCGAAAATGCATTTAAAGCATACGCACCACCAGCACGGAGGCTTACGAAAGCTCAAAGCAATTAAAAAAAAAATAAATAAAAATATGTGTCGCCCTACGATTCGCCTAAAACCCACTCAAGCCCCGAGTTCTCGACTCTCCTAAAAGGCTGGAGCGGCGCGAGGGAGCCTCCAGAGGCGCGAAGCAAAAAAAAAATTTGCACAATGCAGAGGACGCGACGCGACAAGGAGCAAGACAATGTCACGCGTCTATGAGGGGGAATCACCGTCAAAGGGAAACGGCTCGAAAAAAAAAAAAAAAAAAAACTACTCCCGCAGGATGATGATTATTGCGCGAGGAGAGAGTCGCGGAGGTTGCCGCTTCTTCCTCCTCTTGTTTCGCTCGAGGACCTCGGATGAGGGGGAGTCGAGGGAGTTTAGCCTATACCTAAGAAGGCGAACGACGGAGGAGATTATATTAAGCTTGTTGGGAAAGATTTTCAACGGGATAAACATTGAGTTTCTTTCTAGTTGTTTAATTTCGACGACAAAATGCCTGTAATATTGTTGTTTCAGTTCAAGAAAACGGCGACGGAGGACAAATTTATAATTGTCTTATTAAAATCGAAGCGTGACACAAATGCCTTTTTATCAATTTAAAAGTTATTACTCGGGATTTGATTGACACTTTGAAGGTATGTAATTTCGCGCGAAGTCAGCGCGCGACTGCAAAGCTGTGAGATCGAAAAAAAGAAAAAGAAAAAATCAACAATTATTAATTGGCGCCTATCGATTCCGACGGGCTGTACTGTAAAAATACTACAGCGCAATTTGTGAAAGAAAAAAAAGAGTACGCGCTCAGTGATGCTTCTCACGATGAAGTAATTCATTGATGAATCCAAGGCTAAAAATACTTGTGTGCTCTACGAATAATGAGCAACAACTTTGTGTGGAAACTTTATTCAGGATTCGAGCTGACAGACACGAATGGTAGACAAAGTAATTGTTCTCGAATTAAAAAAATAATTGTTTTCAGAACTGTGAGATGTTGATGGCTTTAAAAAAGAAAATGGGTTCTACCGTTTTGCTAAATGATAATACTTTTACATGGCAATGTCTCTTTAAATACAGGTTTACAGTCAACACCTGCAAAAATGATTTTCGTCTTCCAATCTGATTTACGCGACAATTGCAATGCGACCGAGAAGCTCATCTTTCACCGAACGCAACGATCCTCGGCTGTATACAACGTGGGAAATAGCTCGGGTAGCCGATCTCTGGAGGCGATGAATGGCAAGATGGCGTGGTCTAAAAATACAGCGGCGGAGACAAATTTTGACGGCGGGACTCAAGATAGTCGAAGCGACGAAAAGCGAGGAGACGGAAGCGAGAGGGAGAGAGAGAGAGAGAGAGAGAGAGAGAGAGAGAGAGAGAGAGAGAGACGAGCGGCGGCCCAGAATTCGTGCACGCGAAGATCAAAGAGCGAAAAAGGGATTATCGGCCTACTTGCTCTCGAATTCAATCGACGGCCGAGCCGGCGCTCTTCCGCGGCGCGCTTCATTAATCTGGAGTGCGCGTGGCTTCGTTCATTCATCGCGCCGCGCGCCGGTCTTTTTATCGTATTCTTGCCTGCGCCTGGCAGCGGCAGCAGTCGAGTTATATTTTTGCCCGGTAGTCGCCGCTTGACTCTCGAAACTCTCGTCTCTCTCTCTCTCTCTCGGCATCGCGCGCCACGAGGAACTGGAGAGAGAGAGAGAGAGATGTTGTTGCATCGCGGCCGCCGACGAACCTTCCTCGTAGGAGGAGACATTCCTTTTTTCCCCGTGTTTTTCTGATTTTTATTGGAGCTCGCGCGTCGTTTAAGTTTTTCGATTGTTTTCGTATACGATTCGCGCAGTATTTATATCGACACTGAGAGAAAAGTTTAGTAAAAATTACCATACTGCCTAGTAAAGCCACCACAGACTGTCAAAACCCAAAAAATTACTATTCTTTATAGAAAAATTTACCAAACAGTATAGTAAAATTTCTTATAAAGTATAGTAATTTTTTGGGTTTTGACAGTCTGTGATTATTTGTAATTTTTACTATATTTCTTCTCTCAGTGGACGCAACGCGAAAACGAACTTTTCTTTTCAAGCAAGTATCAAAAATAAAATGTTTCCGTCAACCAAAAAGGTATACATGTGTATACACCCGTCGCGGTCGCGTGGCTCCTTTTCGTGGTCGCATCGGAATTGCAGCTAATCGTTCTCGGAACGCGAGATTCCAAGCGGCGTTTCGCGAGCTCTCGCGAGCGGCAAAGTGTATCTGCCTCGCGAGCGGAGGAAAGCGCGCCAGCGGCAGACGTCGCCGGGGTTATTGTTCCGCGGCCGGCTTTTGTGCGAAACTTGTGTATATGCGCGCTTATCTGGCAGTGCGCTAGGCGACACGACGAATCATAATCGCCGCCGTACTGAGTTATTATAAACGAGCGGCAGCTTACGACACGATTTAGCAACGTGGCTATTCAGGTCGAGCTCACCGAGTTCTCTCTCGCTCTCTCTCTCTCTCTCTCTCGCTCTTTCTCTCTGATTGACGAGCCGCGCGGATGGAGTGCGGCTCGTGTCTCTCTGTGTGTACAGCGACGCGGCTTTTAAGTTCTCGGCGTCGATACGTTTACGCGGCGAAAGCAGCTTCTCCGTGATTTTCGACTCTGCGAGTTTGTTTTGGGCTTTTCGGCTTCGCGGGAGATCTGGGCTCGTCGCCGCTCGCTTTTAATGAAGATAAGCGGCGAAGCGTGCCGCCGCGCGCTTTCTTCCGGTGTCCGTATTATTGGAGCGAACGTGGCAATCACGAGAATTTGCTGATTGAACGCCCTCTCGCTGTTTATTTACAGTGCGGTGGAGGATTCTGGAAATAAGGCCCGGCAGTCGTTTATAATTATACGTGATTTCAGTTGGAATCAATTCGAAACGTTTGACGGGGAAATTTACGACTCTATTTTAATCGTTCCGTGCAGAGCGCGGTAAAGAAAACTATAAACTTATATATATATATATACGAAATGTATAGGGGATTCTTTTACATATACCGCAGATTTATGATACTTTTATAATTGGACATTTTTACACTTTAATGACTTTCTATGGATAATTTATATATATATATATCGCTCGGTTTCAGGTGCATTGAGATATTCAAACGATATTTTTAACGGGAGTCAGTCCTTCAATTCGAGACAATATTTTTATACCGATTTTATAGATATCAATAAATGATGTACGAAGCTATTAACGCATTAAACGGAATGCCCGTCCGTCGCGGCAGGCAGCGGCCGACTGCAATTTTTCATATATGCAAATTGGCTTATTTTTCAATAAAAGATCGTACATCATTTCCTAGCGATCGTCGCACCAGTACCATGAACCCATTTTTTATTTCCTCCCGTTTAGTTACGGATTGCGTACTATTTATTAATAAAAGTCCATGTAACCTTCGGCCTTTTCTGAAGGAAGAATCGCTAATACGAAATTAATTGGATATAGAGAGATCTGCGTGAAATTCTCGAAAAATTCTTGAATACGTCAGTAATGTGAAACTATATAATCTGCAGGCAAAGACTATCGGAGGATTTTTAAAGCAGGACGCGGACGATTATGGCTCGACGGCTAAAACGACTTACGAGCTTCTTAATATTTATACGAGTGGAGTAATCCAAATTTGTTGATTATTTTTTTTTCGCATCATAAATATTATTCTTTCGAGGCTGAATAAATATGTTAATATTTACCTAAATAGATACGGAGATATACCTAAAGATATTAACATATTTCGTTACCCCTATTGTCAATGTAAAGAAAAAGCAAATTGCCTCGTACGTAATATTTTTATTATTTGTATCTGTCGCATTACTGAAGTATATTTTAATGTAGATTGCGTTCGATTTCCATCGCCTGAAAACGTATCATTGAGTCGTGCAAACCTGCTCTCTCTCTCTCTCTCTCTTTCTACCGACGTAAAATTGTAAATTCATTGTATATACATTTTGATTGGGCCTTATTAATATTACAAAATAACAAATGCATTTTCCAGAAGTCTGCATAGAAATGATTTTATTTTAATGCTCAATAAGGTTTCATGTACATTTCGCATCGAATCGCTGACAAAATATGAACATTACTTTTTTTTATACTTTTTTAATTACCACGATAAAAAATAAATTTAACTGCACTAACGCATACAAGTCTCCTCCCGACTCTCGATCCAATAATGCATCTTTCCCCTCTACGCCTAAACATCAACCACATATGATTTCGAAAACGTCGAATGGAAAAGCAGCCCGCGCGAATATATATACCAAGAGAGCGAAAAGCCGCACGGCGTTTTCCTCCTCCCCAAGCTTCTAGCGCATGAAATCTCATTAACCGGCACAACTGGAGAGAAGTGGCCTAATCAATTCGACGAAGCGGCTAAGCGCCTTTTACCACCGATTACCAGTCATTATTATTAGCCGTGCGAGCGGTCACGAGCGCGCGCGCGGCTGCGTGAGTCACGGATAGCGCTTACTCGCGAGACTTACGCGCGCCTCCTCCGCGGATGCTCGCTTCCGGATTAACGGTGCCTCGGGTTTTCGACCGAAATTAGGCTGTTTCTATGGGTACAATTTTATTGCTGCAATTTATTAAATCTATTGTACGGTAGCAAAGTGAGAACGGCGAAAGCCAAGGTATTTCCCGGAGAAAGTTCCGTCGTCATCGACCAGGACGCGATTTTCGTCCTGACGTCAGGCGAATTTATACACTTCAAAGCGTTAATCATCCGCTCGGAATTTCGGCTATTTAAGAGTCGAGACTTCCGCGGGAATCCAAATATCGCTTCCGCTAATTGGGCCGCGTCGAGTTCGGAATCAAAGCTTACATACGAGATTACAGATTTTCGCCATCAATCGCGCTCTCGGCCGCTTCGCGTCTGGAGTGATTGCGCGTGTGACTCATCCCCTACTCGCGACGTTAGTGCCCAAGTATAAAAAGAAGCAATCAAAGCGAGCCTGATTCCTCGACCCGATAGGACACCGTAACAATTTACTAACGGCAGCAAATGATTTTACGTCGCTGAATGAAACGGCTACCGCTGCGGGGTAATGATTGTAAATTGACGTCTCAAACGTGTATATAAACTTTGTGTGCGATCTTCAAAATAGGTCAGAAAATGATCCGCGGAGAATCGAGCGAAGATCGATAACTGATAGCTTCAGCGTTTAACATTGATAAATTCCGGCATACTCGTAGCTCGTGTAATAGAAAACGAGAGAGAGAGAGAGAGAACGACAAGCAGCTTATCTCCGACAAACAACATCCACCGTGTGGGAATTTATTACAGAGGAAAAATAGACGAAGCCACTCGAAGACGCGCGTCGGGCGGGCGCGAAACTTCTTTCGTCGCGGCGTGTTCTTAAAATAGCGAAAGCGCGACTACCGCGCTTCGCGGCGATCGCGCGCCGTCGATAAGCCGCGGGGAACACGCGAGGAATCTCGCGCCTGCCGATAGAGATTGAGGCGAGAGCCACACCGGTCGGGACGGTCACCTTGGCCTACATTCGGCGAAAAGGAAAAAAAAAAAAAAAGAAGAACTCCACCGCGGAATTATTATGTGACCGCCTCGGAGAGGTAGAAGTTGCGCGGACGGGTTGGCTCTTCGAGCGCGGTTTGTCGAATATGTCGTAGAGGAATTTTTCGAAGGGACCGTCGAGATTGTTCTCCGGAGATTTTTCGAAATTTTGAGCGGTGGCTTTTCTTGGAATGAGAGCAGTAAACTCGTTTCGCGCCGGTCGGAGCGAAAAGTTCGATGCAACGAAAAGTGGGATTTTATAGTTATATTCACCTGGGGAGTTTACTTTTATTTAGCCTTGGAGCTGTGGACTTAACACGATTGAGGTCCATTCTAAGAGACCTGTTACATAAAAAAATCTTTTAAACAAATTATTTTCTATTGTTCTGCGAGGAAGGTTTACATTTTATTTTGCGCCTTATAATAATACATCTTATTGTGAGAAGGTCAAATCGTAACGACGAGCAATTATTCTCAGTACACTGAGAGAATTTTTCGTTATAAATTACCGTAAAATTCGCTACAATCGTGGGACGTGGCGATTTTGTAGGGAA
>JAWWML010000062.1:6747710-6762282 GCA_035047165.1 Ormyrus rosae | reverse complement strand
CGCGGATAACTATCGACAATCGACAGCGTTACGTTAACTTCAGTTTAACGCGCGTTAATTTTACTGAATAAGACCCCCGGCGATCCTTCGATGACGTCGATCCGCGTAACCGCGTAAACCCGATCGATCTGTTGCGTCTAATTTTCGCGATTTCGACGGGCTTCAATATCAAGCTTGGCAAAAAGTCTGGGCAAACACGTATTTAAGTAAATTAGGGCAACGCTTATCTTTTTTATTATGGTCATTAAGTTTCGAATAAACAGTGTACTGAATTAAAACGAGGACGGATCAGACAATTTTAGAGCGTTCTTTAATTTTTTTTTTTGTTTTTGCTCCGCGAAACGGCATTACTTGTTATTGTAAAAAATACATCGGGCATTGCTTTCGAGCTTCGGACGATAAGATTTCCTTATTGCGAAAATTCAGATAGCGCGCATCGATCTATATAAAGTGGCTTTAAATCTACAGCCTTCGAACCTTTGCACCAGTCGCCGGCGTACATAATGTAATTACGTGCTCGCGTAGTGAAAATAACGTGGAATGCAATTAATGTGCGCGCGGCAGCTGGTAAAATAAAATATTAATTGGGAAACGAGGCGCGATCGCGCGAAAAGCAAAGATCGATCAACCGTATCAGCACATTTTTTAAGTACGACGATTTTTGCCGAATCAGATAACCGATTCCTCGACAAAAAAAAAAAGGAAAAAAAGAAAGAAAGAAATTAGATTTAGAATTGTAATTAATCGAACTACGTTAAATGCGAGTTTTTACGTAACGTAATATTAGTCTATAACAAGCAGTGATATAACTCTCTATTCTGCAGCTTTTTGGCCAAACTTTATTTGCCGCTAAAAAATGTATTTTAATGCACCTCGCTGAATTTATCAAACGATGAATCATCAAGCAGCTTTTCCTTTTACCCATTCCCAAATCCTCGATTATACTTTAAGTTTTCTAACGGTCTAATTACATAACGAAAATAGAAAACGAGAGTGTTCACGTTACTCGACAGGCAAAGTCGTATATAATAAAAGAGTATTAAAATCGAACTTGATAAGTTTCGCAAAATTCTTGTTTCCACATTGCGTGAAAGTTATAACGCGGTATTGAAGGATTGCATTAAAAAACTGCTTTAAAAGGTTTCGAATAATATATTTATGCAAATTTCTCTGCATCTCGTCGCAGGCCTCATTATTCTCTTATTCAATCGCAATTAGCGGCTCGCATTATTATTCAGTCAACAGTTATAAAATGCAAATCAAACGCTTTCCAAGCGCACAATTTGCAATCGAACGAAAATAGCTTTTCTCCAGCGGCGTTTCGAAGCGTCTATCCTCTCGAGCGACCGAATCCCTAATACAACTCGATTCTCGCGAGAAGACGTTCCTCGACAGTCGACTCGACTCGAGTCGAAAAATTCAGCCATTAGAAAGTCGCGAATCGGGCCCGAAAAAGCGTTTACGGTACCTGCGAATCGGCGCGTAAACAAACAAAAAACCACCGGGGCGAGGAAAGGGAACTCGCGGCCGCGTTAACCCTTTTTCGCCTCGACGAGCGAGCGTCGCGGTAACGATCTCGAAAGTGTAATGATTGTACGGGCCTACCCACGGTCGCGCGCCCGTACACTTGAGGGGGAACTTGTTTTCGATGAGGCCCGTCGTTTCTTTTTTTTTTTTTTTTTTTCCGAGGCATTTCTGGGCTACGCGGGAGGGGGGAGAAAAAAAAACCAACGTCCCAAACCTGTTTTCCCGCCGTACGGTTATAGACTGCGAGGGTGATATGTCACTTTCGAATGCTAAAAGCCGCGCGCGGCTCTCCGATTTTTGCCGAGCTGTTTATTGAAATGGTAAGAAACTCATTAGGCTCGGGCTATAATTACACTCGAGCGATAAACCGAGCCCGAGATTAAGACGCGGCTCCGCATTTTAGGCGGCGAGATTATTATTGCCTCGACTTGGGCGCAGAGCGGCGGCGTCTCGAGAGTCGTTTTCACGTGCTCGACGAGGTTCAAAATACTTTAACCGGCGAGACGCCGAGAGAGAGATAGAGAGAGTGTTAAACAGCTCGTCGGAAAGGTTGAAAGTGGGTCGGAACACGCCCGGCTTTCGATGCCGCTGCATTTTGGGGAAAAGAAATTTGAGCGTATAGGAGGAGGAGATCTCTCAAGGCTTTCGATTTAAGTGATTGCTTTCGCACGGGAATGCCAAGTTTCGGAATTAAATTTGATCCATTTACTCTAAGAGCTTTTCGTTCGTTCCTACAAATAAATGAAAATTATTACTTGCTACCGCGCCTAGTGTTACTCGTCTCGTCTCGCATGGAACTTGTGTAACGCGCGGATTTAAACCCCACGCAGAACGGCACCGAGCCGGTCGAAGCGGAGCCTTGAATTCGAAAGTTTTTCTGCTTCGATTTATTTCGTCGCTTTTTGCTTTTATCGCGCCAAAATCAAAAACAATCTCAAGAGTTCGATTCGAAAGTTGCGCTGCCACGGATCGACACGTTGCTTTTGCCGTGAAACTACGCAGCGAGTTACAAGCTATGTCTCTGTTAACCTTTTTAATTAGTAATAAATTGTTATTCTACAACGGCGATTTACGAAACTCGCGAGTTTAACGCTCGCTTAAATATTTATTCGTTTGTCTTTCCTTCGACGCGCATAAAAGTGTGATATAATAAATCCTCGTTTTCGTTAGGGGAGGAGGGGGGAAGTAAAGAAACGTATATACAGAATAATAAGCTAAATTACAAATACTCGATAATATTTTGTTATGCAAAAGTAATTTATGAAACGACCAGTTTGCACGCGTATATTTAAATATTCTATCTCGCTCACAAAGGAATTGATTGCTTTTCCATCGGCGATTAAAAGCTTTTTTTTTCTTCGACAGATAACGCGGAAAAATTTTCTTTTTTATTTTTTTATTGCGTTTATCGAGCACAACAACTGAAAGTTACAGTCTCTTTTTTACAGAACAATAAACTATCGGGGCTGTATCTCGAGTTTTTTTTTTTCTTCCGATCGAGCAGAGAGGCTTTTCCCGATTCCCGCTCAATTTCGCTGCCCTCGTCTGGCGGAATTTTTATTTCCGAGTATATCTCCCAGCAGGAGCGATTAAGTTATTAATTGGAAATTATTATCGGCCCTCGAGGGAGGGGATCCGAACGACTTTGCGGACTTTTGACGAGGCTTGTCGGCGCGGTCGATTACGAAGAAGCATCGATAGCGTTCGCGCTCCCGTTCCGTCGAGCGAACAATAATTATTAGCGGCGCGAAGTGCGCGCGGAGACGAGAGAGCGAGTTCGAAAAAACTGCGAATTTGGCAAGCGGAACTCGGCGAAAACTGCGCGCTCGGAGTTATTTTTAGAGCACCATATGCGCAGCGTCGCCTAGGATGGAGCAGAAAAGTTCGGCTGTTCCGCGTTTTCTGCTGCTGATATATCTTTGGACTTTTTTTTTTTTTTTCTTTCTTTTTAGAAAATTCGATACCGCATTTCTGTTCTTGCTAAATTGATCCGCCGCAAAATTACGAGCAATTAATGTTTCGAAAGCTGCGCCAGATGATAATCTGTAATTTTATATAACTGGAATTGAAATGCTTTCGCTGTCTTTCATACCAAAAAAAAAAGTATCCAAAAGCGAGCGTCCTTTCAAGTGTTTACAAAGAATCGAAAAAGCACTGCGGTTCAAAAACTATACTCTTAATAAATAAATGTATTAGCGTCTCCGCACCGGCGATGTTTCTAAACTCGCGTTACACTATCTTATTACCTGCTGTAATTTCACGTTACTCGAGTGCAATGGAACTTTCTCTAAATCGAATGTTGTAATAAATATATGGTTTCCAACAATTTTTCGTACAAAAATTCTTCCAGGTGCACGTTGCGGGTAACTAATGCTACCACTTTATGACAACCGTTTCTCTCTAAAGCAGCTTTTCCCGGCAATTAGGAAAATATCCCGCAAACTTTTATTTCCCTCCCAAAGTAAATCCCCCCCCCCCTCGCTCCGGCTTGAACTCGGAATTTCCAATAAATTCCAAGATAAAAAGAATTGGAAACGGAGGAGCGTCGATTCCGCCGGGCGCTCCAGCAGCCTTGCAGATATATATATATATATACATATGAAAGGCGGGCAACCTGTTGCACGCATGCGTGCCGTTCGTTTTTCGAGACTCTCACCCGCGGCGTTACAAGACAACCGGCATATAATACACGCGCATACGATCCCGCGGTTCCACGCCCGAACGCGCCTCGTTACGTCGGGCGAGCCGCGCGCCAAGTCCTCTCCGCGGAATGATTTGTTTTCCTGGGGGGGCAGCAGACACTTTTGCAAAGAGGAAAAAGCGAGGCTGCACTTTCGAATCGCAATGGGAGTAAAAAAGAAAAAAAAAAAGGCGGTATATCGAGAGAGGAAAGCGAGCGAGCGACGAAAGCGGGCTTTCAAGCCCCGGGTACAGAAACGACGCGTGGGCGAAAACAACGCCGCAGCCGCAGCCGCTCCTCGGATCGATCGCGTTGCGCGGCGCTTTTGCGGTCGCGGGAAAGGGAAATTTATTGGAATGTAGATTGATGTGGACTCGTTGCGCGCGAATTAGGGCCCCCGACGATTCAGCTGTTAAAGGCAATAAAGTATGCGCGCGCGCGCGAGCTTCATTGGGTCTCGTTAGTTTTCCTTTTGCCTTTTTTTTTTTTTCTTTTGTCGATCCACTGTCGCGCTGATTGCACTTTCGTTATTTACGCAATTGCGAGGCTGGGGCCGGCTTTGGTCTTGTTTTCAATCGGCCGATGTAAATAATTCAGGCTGGCTGTGGTAATTGAGGGAAGTGTTTATAGTGCCAAATTGAGATTTACGACCTTGAAGCTCGAGCGCTGGCTGCGTTTGTGTTTTAACGCGCTTTAAAAGCGAATCGAATAAAAAATGAAAAGAAAAAACGTGAGCGTGTAATTAAAATTTCGAAAAGCGAAAAATTTCCATGATAATTCGAGCGTCGGGCGCGAACTCCGATGTTGCTGATGTATTTGATATTTGTAAAAGTTCTTGATATCATTGATAAGTTGGAGTTTGCTCAAGTTTTTTCGCGGCTTTTCATTGTGTACGTCAACCGCCGTTATCGCATTAACTTTTTTCGCACAAGAAGCCCGAACGAGAAAAAAAAAAAAGAATGAAAAATAAAATAAAAGAAGCGATCGATAAAATGCTATTCCGCGTCGCGCAGTAAAACTACCTAGCCGAGAATTAGCATATTCAAACTTTTTAAAAATCATTCCTAATTAATTGCATCGATCCGCGGAGTGGCGCGCAAAAAAATTGCAGCTCACCTCGCTACGATTCATAATGAGGCGCACACGCCCCTGGAAATTGGAACGAAGCTACGCGGCTGCTTTATCCTCAGCTTTTCACAAAGCCTCGGCGGAAGTTAAAAATTCGGCCTAGTCCCCGCCGAGCCACGTGCTCGGCGTGCCGGCTTTGCTTACGTCACGGCCGAGTGCCCTTAGCTCTCTGTCGTAAACAAGTCGACGGGGGCAATTGACGATCTCCTTTCACGGGCAATTTGCTCTCTGTAAAGAAGGTAAAGTCGTACCATTGTAGCATATAGCGGCCATAGCTGGTGGTCCAGCCGTGTTGCGGGTTCGGTCCACTACTTGCACTACTTTCACCACTGCTCCCGGACGGCTGGGGAAGGGAGGATCGGGCGGGTTTGCTTGAGCTTTTTACTCTCGAGTTCTCGGTAGGAATGCGTGTGTCTTTTTTGCTGCCGCTCAGGCGACAACAATAATCGGGGGGACGAGGCGAGCTGAGCCGGCCGGCTGCTGTTGCTACCTCGAGCTTTTGGGAGCTTTGCTCGAGTCGAAGGGCTCCTTCTCCCGACGAGCGGCAGGCTTCTCAGCGTCTCTTGACGAGCTTCTGCGAGGCGACGATGATCTCTTTGTTCCACGTGTAGCGATATGCGAACTGCATGCTATTATATAACATTAGCACGCTCCAACATGGATACGCCGGCTGTGGACTCTTGCCGCTGGGAGTTTCAGTGCCGATCGCGATCGAACCGTCGTTGCCAAAGCCAGCGCTGCTCTTGAAGCTCGCCTCGCCTTGCCTTGAAGCTGCCAGTATCACGGTGATGTCTGCTGTGCTCCTCCAACTGCGCACTCTCGAGCTTTACTTCTCTCTCTCTCTCCTCTCTCTCTCTCTCTCTCTCTCTCTATCTATCTCGCTCTCTCACCAACTCGCGAATCGAGGCACACTATGGATAATATATTAGGGGGGCACACCGAGGGATCGCGCGGATGCGAGTGTGTCGACTGGCGCGACGTGTGAAACCAACTGACGGAGCGTCGACGTGGGAAGGAGAAGCAAGGCGGCGCGCCGCTTATCTTTGGACTTTCCCTCCTCCCGGGACTGCTCGCGCGCCTTCTGCGAGTCTATCTCCGTCTCCGTCTCCGTTTGCCACGAAGTCGCCCCGGATAGAGGTTAACCAGTTTGTCCCACTCTCCTCCTTTTTTTCCTCTCTCTCTGTCTCTCCCCCCGTACCTCCTCTCTCTTCCTCCGCCGGCCTCCTCGTTTTTGCGAGGCGCGCTCGTCACGCGCGACATTGAGCTTTCGGAGCGGAGGAGGCCTCTCCGTATGTTAATCTCACGAGCGATGAACTCTCTCTCTCTCTCTCCCTCTCTTTCTCTCCTTGGGCGCCTTCCAGAGGATTCTTCCGCGCCGCCGAGTTTTTCGGCAAACGCCGAAGAGCCCCCTCCGAGATCGATGACCCTAAGTACCTCGTCTAATTCCTCTTCCCCCCCTCCTCCGCCCCCGACTTTTTCCGTTGCGCAACGCGCCTATTTTCGCGGCTTTGCAAAACTGCGAAAATTGCCCGATGATAGCGCGAGTCGCTAAAATTAAAATCCAACCGCGGGGGAGAAGGTTGTTGCGCCGACCGGGATAACAATCGTTAAAAATGTTTTAATGGACCGCGATTGCGTTAATCTCCGCGCTTACAACGCAAAGTCTGCGCTTGGCTCTCTCTCTCTCTCTCTCTCAAAAACGCCAGATAAGATTAAGCGCGCAACTCGGGAGGGAAGCTCGCGTGCGCATTTGTCGAAGATTGAGCGCAAAAATGTGAAAATTCCCACTCGATCGATTGTTATCGCGGGGACCTGTCTTTTTCTCGCCTGTTTTTTTTTGTTTTTTTTTGTTTTTTGTGTTTTTTTTTATAAGAACGCGGGAATCCATTATTCGAGTTTCGTCGAGGTCTCTCGCTGGCGATTTTTGTGGAAAGTGCGAATTTACGACCGACTACAAGTGACGTTGCCATTGAGTCAATTTGAAAAGTAGATTTTTGCGCGCGCTTCAGATAACGCGATTGCGAGCATCTATCAGATTTATTAATTGAAAAATGTTGTTTTTGTAAATTTTACGAGGTTGTTGTTAAGATCGTTTTTCCACGTGATAAGAAGTTGAAGTGTAGACGAATTTTAGATTACTTTGCGTGATAATTAGGACAATTAAATGCTGTTTACTAATTTCTGATTATTGTGTGCCTTGAAACATGAAATATGACATTTGTGAGCTCATTAATTAGCATTAAGTCTGCAGCGTGAAACTGGGATTCTTGAATAAGGAGAGACAAAGAATGAAGAATCAATGTTAATTCTTGTAGGTAGCAACAACTAACTCAGATAAGTGAGAAGTCAAGTAATTTCAATAAATAATTCAGCAAGGCAAACAGGCACACAGGTCATAATAAATGCAAGTGCTCAAGGTTATTCGATAGAGCAACTTGAACTGCAAATCTGTCTTATGCTGTTCTCAGTGCAGAACTGAAAGGCACGGCATTCTGCTCGCTTCAAAGTGCATAACGTTTTCTGATTTTTTTAAAACGTTATTTTTATTATCATTGAATACTAGTATTGAATAACAAATGAGTTAACTGGTTCCATTAATAAAATAAGGACATCAACTGGAAACTATAACGTGTTTTAACATTTTAATGTTGTATCACAGCTTTACGAAAGAAGGAAAATTATTCCCTTTAGAATTTAAATACTCTTCATGATCTACATTTATACAAAAATTTGTTATTTTTTTATCAGTGAATTTCAAATAAAAATAATTGCTTTAAAGTAAAACAATGAACTTACCTTCTTTAATCCAGTTCTTCAACTCTAATTCTTCTAGAAATTTAGTAGCGACCTGTGCACGTGTAAGGGGTTCTTCAAAGAGCTTGATGTCTTCGCCATTGCTCTCGAATACTGCAGGTTTCTCGTCAAAAGAAAACCATTCATCTTCGTTGTCAAGCGGTGGAGTCCCGCTAGGGGACAACGGCTCCACCTTCCAGAACATTGCTTCCCGATCGGATGACATCTTTGTTGATAGAGATCCAATCGAGGTGTGTTAAAATTTGAAATGAAATTTGTGTCGGCAAAGCGACGTAGCTTGGGTGGAACGCCATATTGGCACTGAAAATAAATTGATAAAAAATTAAACTAAAATATATTTTGAGTACAGTTATTATTATTTAATATTTTTTTTAGCATTATTATTTTAATATTATTATATTTAATATTTTACATTTAAAATCCCATTATAAATTTTATATTGGAAATTATTCTGTACTATAAGCTTTGAAGTTCTCGTAAGCATAGTTTTTAAACAAAATTAACATTTAAATTATGTGTAAGATTTACATGTAATAAACAAAGTATATAAAGAGTTGGTTATTAAAAAATAGAAGTAAAAAAACAATAGAGTTAGTAAAGTAAACAAAATGTAAACAAACAGATAAATAAATAAAAAATAATAAATTATAATAATGAATATTTCATATTTTCATAATTAAAAATTAAAACTAAATAAGTATGAAAACTGCTAATGTCAGCTCATAATTTCTTATCACAATTGACGTAAAGCAAAGTTTCAGTCAGATATTACAAAGTACTTTGCAAGCTAGTCTAAAAAAAGACCTTTAAATTCTTGGAGAAAATATTCCACCTTTAAAACGTAACAGAAGATTTGACAGTTGTAGCCCGAAATGTAAACAGTCGAAAACTACTTTCTCTTATCCAAAAAACAGTCTAAACTTGCTAAGTAATTCCCAGATGAAACATTATGATGCAATCTTCGGGCATGACGTCACCAGCCATTTCAATCCCATCGTTCCCTCTTGAACCCATCATTTTAACACGTGTTACACCCCATAACCTCGTGAAATATTCAGTATAAACAAATCGAATGAATTCAAATCCAAAAATGCAAATGAACGAAATGAACTTTGAAGAATATGAGTCATCTCAAAATGGCGGCAGCGCAATCGCGACAATACTTAGCAAACCGAATTTCTTGACAACTTTTCGGGAAACAGGCGTTAAATAAAGGTACTCACGTCATTTTGATTAGGTTGTGATGGCACACTTGCGTGTGCAAGCGCGTTAGCGACTAATAACTCATCCTGGCTGCGGCTGTTGGCGGAGCGAAATATTATGATGTTGCTTCGTCGATGTCCATGGAGAGAAAGTAGAGCGCGCGGTTGGAAATTCGCTTCGAGACCGTCACGTGGTACACTGTACAATTGCGACCGAGACTCCTCTCGACGCGAGTATACGACTCAGCGCCACTAAACCTGTTTGATAAAAAGACCGTCATTACGCGTGTCATGAATTTTGGTACCGAACGGT
The DNA here is from genome assembly GCA_035047165.1 of Ormyrus rosae. Taxonomy (NCBI): domain Eukaryota; kingdom Metazoa; phylum Arthropoda; class Insecta; order Hymenoptera; family Ormyridae; genus Ormyrus; species Ormyrus rosae. The sequence continues at coordinate 6,752,618 of JAWWML010000062.1, read as the reverse complement.
AAAAAGAAAGGCTGACCTGGAGCCTGGAGCAGAGCTGGGAGAAGCTGATAACTTGATAAGTAGGGCATATACCTAATATAAGCTTTGCCAAAGTGGAGAGGATTCAAAGAAAGAACTAGTAATGGAATTTGGAGGTATTTTTGGTACAAATAAGCGCTGCTACTTTCAATAAAGACGACATCTCTCGCTCGTTCCCGTTTTCTAGATCGATTTACGTAATTTAGTCTGGAGGATCTACAATAATTCAATCGACACTTTCAGCTTCGAGCTCTCTCAAGCGCTGTCCCGTTAAAATATGCAATTCAAAATATTGTTAAAAATTCTACTTAAAAAATCACATATTCATGCGGGAAAATAAATAAAATATATATTTTTAATTTTGACTTTTCAACTAACACTCTTTTGCTAAAGTATACTAAGCATCTGATTTCTAGAACTGAAACTATACGAGCTCCAAATAATGTTATTTTTATTTATCAATAAAAGTATTATATACAATTTAAAACGTAATTACGATTGCAATTTAGATATCCCGCAGATGGAAAAACTATTTTAAATAAATTATTTTTCCAAAGGAAATATCGGTACAATCGAAAAAAATATAAATCGTTTGTTTTTTTTTTTAAACCTTGTTACAAGATTTTGTTATAATATTTTAAACCAAAATTATAAGTACTAGTAGTATACAAAAAACCCTTCAAATTTTGTAAGATAGTAATTTGTATAGTTGAATTTGTTAGAAAACACTAAACTTTTAAAATTTTCTGTTATCAGTTACAAAATTTAGCAGTTAAAATTAGTAATTCAGAGGAAAGTTATGAGATACACAAGCAATAAAGCAGTCACAACGGTTTGCAATGAAGTAAAAATAGTTGATAATAAAATTAGTAATCTTTTTATTAAACCCGCAAACTAAAATTACGTCATAATAACATAATGCATTTTAATTATTGCAGTTCACTTACAATCTTACAAACTTACAGCACACTTGAACAATAAACATAATTTTTATCACCCATCATTCAATTTATTGCTCTCAAAAATTTTGTTAAAGTACGATGATAATTAATTTACATAGGCTATCTTCCGAAACGGTAACAGATAAGTAATTTGGCAGTAAGACCAGTATTGCCAAATTACTTATATACTGTTGCCGTTTCGGAACATACTCCTATTTATTATACAAAAAATTTCGAATTTCCAAAAACAGGAAAAAAATTAAAACTATCTCATCGATACTTCGTTGATCGATGAAGTAAGTAAAATTTATTCAGGTACATGTTAGAGCGTTTTTCAAACTACCGCCTTCGCGGATTACAAAACACTACGCGTTTTGCCAATATCTAAATAAAATTCGAGCATAATAATTAGATGCAGAATAAATTTTTAACTTTTTCAAAAAAACATCTAATTTTTCGTCCACCTTTTCTCTATTTAAAAAAGCAGTCTATCTAGTTTTCACAAATGATATAAAAATCCAGTGCCAGCGAATTGGCACTTGTAGGCTCGAAAAATCCTGTAATTGGAATCGATATTAAACCTGTTGCTGCATATATTCTACCTGTAAGCCATTAAAAATATTTAAAAGCCACAATTAACATGCTCCACTCGATTAAAATAAGTAACCATTATTTAAGAGAAACATTTACTTAAGTAATAAATCACCTATATATACAACCGCGAAAGAGGAATATTATTTCTTTGCTCTCATCTTTTCGTACTCGGTGCCAACCCAAGCTCTCCGATTTCCTATATGATTTATCTATTCCCTGACGAAGCGCGAGACGGTGACGTGTGACGGTCATCGGAGCGAGCTTGGAAATGCATAATAAGCTAGAGAAAGGGAGGAATGAGGGCTTGAACCGATAAGATCTCGGTGCGCGGAGATTTTTTTTCAACTTCACTCGTCGTACACGTGACCCGCGGGGCCACACACTTGGATTAAAAGATCGACGCGCATTTCTAATAGAGGCGCGAGTAAGCTATATATATAATGCGGACCGCAGAGTTTGACGAACCTATCCGGCCGAAAATACTTTTCGCTCGTTGGGCTTGTAATTGTATAAGTGGGGAAGAAATTTCGCAGCCGTAGCTCTTTCAGCGCTTTCCCCAATAACACAGGTTGCAATTTTACATAAATTTGATGCAAAACTGCGTCCGTTTTTGCTGTTTGCTGGCATATTGCTGTTATTTTGCTCTATTTTGCTGCACTTGTGTTATTGGGGTTGATACGCCAAAGTTGTTTTGGCGGTCTGGATTTATTTTTAAAGTCTGATGATTTACTGTATGTACTTCTTTTATGATTGGTTATGTAAGAGAAGTGAAGTTTTAGTGATAGAATATTTCCACTTCTTAGATAAATAATAGAGCGATGATAACGGAAATTTGCCAAGTTTTTACTCCGATTAGAAGTTTTATTTCTTCGTCGCGATATGTACCTTTAATTTCTATATAAATTCTTCAATTCTTAAAATTTTATTTTGAGTATTACAAAGTAGAGGGAAAGGCTTCTTTTGCCAATCAATGAAGATTATTGATATCTTTATAGTTCAAGAATTTATTGATTACTCTAGCTATATAAATTTATAAATTATTAGTTTCCAATGAAAATAACTATCTTATGAGACACAATCATATTTTTGTAATCATTTTGATGTGATTTTTCAATAAAAATCATTATTTAAAACTGCACGGAATTCCGTATCAATAAATTCGTTTTTCCTTCTCATACTTCAATTTTTACTTCAAATTGAATGAATAATTCTGTTACTAACGAATGAGCTCATATCACAAATTATCGATGCATAATAATTGTTTAATAATAAGTAGTTTCTTTTATCCTTGTTTACTTAATTTTTATTCTCTCCGCCATCAAGTAGTTCAATCTATATATATATATGTATTTATTGCAAACCGCTTTAAAAGAGAAAAAACTCCGTTCTAAACGACATACCCTCGCAGTATTTAATGTATAGACACAAAATTATAAAACGCGTACGTAAAACACCAGTCACGTTGCAAACTCGAAAACTTCAAGTGGTATCAAACTACATTGCATAAATTGTACGATACGCGGGTTGTTAATTAGAAAAGAAAAAAAATCTGTTCGAGTGTGATGAATTACTGAATGCGAGAGTTTTTCTGTATGTAAGCGAGTCGCTTTGGGTCGAATAATGAATTTTCATGATCGGCGACACTTGCAAATTCGATAATTTAATTGTTGTCTGTAACAGGACTTCGTAGTAGTAGTAAGTAGAGCGCCGATATATATATATATATATATACATGGTGAAGGTCGATTTTATCATAAGTTTCGTTACGCAAGGTGTTTTGCATCTTTTGTCTTATAAAATTTTATTGCCTTGGTATAAGTATCGCATATTTCACTATAGTTGTTTTATACGTAAACAATGTTGCAGCATTGAAGTTTTTCCGTTTCGAGTTCAGGCGCGCCGAGCTATGCGATAAAAAAATTCGCGGAAATAAAGAGACGCATCTTTTTTATATCCCTCTGGTACAAAAAAAAAAAAAAAAACGCTCGGCTTAAATGGTAACTCAGAAAAATTAGATTACACGTGAGTTAGGTTTTTTTAAAAAAGTGGCGGGAAAAAATCGTTTAAAACTATCTGTGAGTTATTGTATAAATTTATTCAAAAAGTTAATGAACGAGATTTAATCATGCGGATTTTCTGCACTTGTATACAATAAGAGGACAACCTATGGATAGAGTATGAAATAATCAAGATTAGCTGTGGAAGAAGAATAGATAATTAACATTTTTTTTAAATTAATGCAAATATTTTAATGTTATACTTTACCTGTGCTGTTTACTAAACTCAGCACAGCTGCAAAAAATATAAAAATGATAATACAAATGCATTTAGACGAATTAGACGTCACAAACATGCGATGCAATTATTGCTTTTAAAATATTGATTATTTTAATGGCGCGTTTTGGTGTCTGTAAGGGGAAGAGGAGTTACTTTTTAAACTGCAACAAATTGCCATTTTGCTTAAAAATTTTGGGAACATATACCTTTGATATGTTTTACAAATGCTTTATGAAAACAAAAAATGTTTAGGTTTACAAGTTTTCTATGTATTCCTTTGGTTAATATGTGAACAATATTCATGAAACTTTCTAATGTCAAACTGTAAGTAAAATCTTAGAAATAAATTTAAATAAAAAATAAAATTATTTACATTATATGTATAAGATTTTCGGGTTCAATTGCAATTATTTGAAAGAAAGCTTGCTATTATAAGGAAGTGGCAAGAATCGCTTTTGGAAAAGTATTCCAAATTTGAACTTAATTGTTGATCCAAAATCTTAAACTAACTAAGGCGCTGCTCAGGAATTGTACCATACTCAGTCTTAAATGTCATTCAAAAGAGAGCAATAAAAGGATTTATTAAATTTAGATTGAACTTTTAGTTTCGCTCTATAGGCACGTTCAGGTATATATATATGTTCATCAGCTAATCGTTCGGGTAGCTTGTGATCTTCGCTTGGCGGCGTAACGGATGCCAAATATAAGAAAAATTATAATTTAAAAAGAAACTTAAAAATTCACATAATTCTCTTAAGTGCACCTGAAAGAATTATAAAAATGTATCAAAGATTAAATGTATATGTTAGATTTGTTACTAAAATCTTTCAAAATACGAAGAAATTAACACAAAGTCACGTTTTGATAATATGTACCTACAGAGTAGTTTAGCAATCATGACTCATACTCATCTCTTATATATAGTTGTAAGTTGACTCAACACTTATACGACTATGAGGCATGAGCACCCTGCCCATGGGCTCATGCGCGCACCGTAGTAGTAGTAAAATAAGTTTTTATTGGCTTCAACTGATGTTACATAGCCACGTCGTGGTAATTTACAAAGGTAAAATACGTC
>JAWWML010000062.1:6680086-6747610 GCA_035047165.1 Ormyrus rosae | reverse complement strand
TTGACCCGATCTTCAAATTCAAACGGGCGCGTTCGATAGAAAATCAACCGCTCGCTCCAGAGGTTCTATCGAGACTCTCCATGCGCGCACCGCACAGCCACGAAAGTCGAGCGCCCTCTACACACCGTTCTAGTGAACTGGACTTTGCAACGGGCAGCCATTTTCTTTTTACATCATTACGTATTAGTCCTCCTGCGTTGTTGGTTGGATAAGTCAAAGCAGATTCAGTAAGACGATCCACCAGCGCCTCTTCGTGGCGTAAACGTCTTTCTTTGCTCGCGTTTGTCTCATTTACTTAAGCAATGTCGACATTCGAAAGTATTTGCAGCTAGATATCGGGTTTCGTTTTTTTTCATTTTTTTTTCTTTTGTGCTCCGTGGGAAAAGGAGGCTGAACGACGTCGTAGTTTCAGCAGCTGGCCAGGCGCTAAATTTGGGTTGCAGGTATGTCAGAAAGTGAGGCATTGGGAACGACGCAACAAAAGCAACAGCAATTTCAGCACCATTCGATCGGGCAGTCTTCAATGGCGAACATGGCGTGGCAGTATCCTCAGAACAACATGCATCTATACTCTCATTATACTGGGTGAGTAGTTTTTATCTTTCTGGATGAAATTGGTAATAATGTTCGACGCTGCGGCAATGGCGTCGCGTTAGACGTAGCTACGCGATCGTTCGTTTTGTCTTTTCTTTTTGACAGGAATATTTAGAGGTCTTTGTCTGCATGTATAGAAAGAAATTAAAAAAGACGGAAAAAATGCTCAGTGGAAATGACAATTAGTCGATATCTTAGTCTCGTGATTATTAAAAGGTGGCGGGTCGCATGTATAAATAATACAATTATAATTGATTTTGTTAAATTATTTAGAAGTTTCTTTTACGTAAATTTACAAAGTTAAAGAGCTTCAATCCTAATTAAATTATTTTCATGGGGGAAATTATGTACTATCTTATTGAAACATTTAAATTTTATTTTAGTATTTATTCAAAATATTTTAAATGATTATTATTATGTTATAGCAAGTTAACATTATAACAAAGTTTATACTTTAGAGGATGGGATAGCCTCTATACGGGCCATGCCCATGATAGACACTTTACCTATGTTAGTTTTGAGATATTAGATATAACATTTACCCAATTTCTATAGAAAAGCAAAAGAAATAAAAAATCCCAAATTCCCGTCTAAAGGTTAAAGGCTATAAGAATATCTGAGGTATATACATACTTCAACAAAAAACAAAACAAACAATATCTATCAACTAAGTACTCTATAGATTTAAAATTAGGCTTTTACAAGTTTAATAATTATTCATTCCGTTGTTTGGAATTATTACAACAAAAAATAAGTACTATTTTCTACAATATTCAATGCATTAAATTTCAGTTAAAATCAAAATTTTCTTGATGACATTGATCAAATTTTTATAAACCTAAAATTAAAAAATAAGAACAAAATAGATAATTTAATTATGTCTTCTTGAGAATCTAACTTTTTAGTTTAATAAAATTTGTTCAATTAAATAAATAAATAATTTTTTATTTTACAGACAAATGTATGGTCAAAATTTTTCACATCAAAACCAGATGTACTATCAACATTATGGCATGATGGGTTATGGACAGTACGGACAGCTTCCAGTTCAAGGACAACAACAAATGCTACAACAAATGCAAAATCAATCTCAGCAGCAGCAGCAACAACAGCAGCAACAGTCACAGCAACAGCAGCAGCAACAACAGCAGCAGCAACAGCAGCAGAAGCAGTCTCAGGGCACCCAAGGAAAGGAGCAGCCTCCTGTACCACCCACTCCAATGACATTTGATGATGATTCTGACCTTCCACCTCTTCCACCAGGACCCCCACCTCCACCGACTCAGATTCAGAATCAACAGCATAATAAACAGATTCCTCATAATCAACAATCTCCACAGACTCAACAATCTTCACAGAATCAACAATATCCTTATAATTCTTATCCTTATGGTGGGTGGAATGGAATGCAGCAACAATCTGATTCTACTCGTAAGTATACTTGGATTATATGTACAAATATAAATTTAAGAAATACCAAAATAGCAAGAATAATAACTTCATGTTTTTAATTATATAAAATTTGACAGATACAATCACTTGAATTTTATTATTGAAATTTATTAGAAAAGATATTTAGTATAGAAGCAAGATAAATTTTTTTAAGTAGAATTTGCACATAAAGTATTTTAGAATGTTTTTCCACCTATTTTAAAAACTATATTAGAAGTTTATAAAAGTACATAATTAATCATAATTAGTAGATACTTTGTTTTTGTTGAATGCTCAGTTGCAAAGTAATAAATTTTTTGAATAACTCAACAACCATTGTATTTTTTAAATACTATTATTCTTCAAATTTATTTATTCATTTGTTAAATATATATTTATAGATATTAAAAAAATATAATCTGAAAAATATTGTTTTTAGATTTCAGCGGGATCCGTTTCAATTTACCTCACAAAAAGACCGGGCTAGGTTTCCAGCAGCCTTCCAATCCATCAGGAAATAGCGGTGCGGCCAAAAAGAAGCGTAAGAGGAACAAAAATCTTACGGCCCAATACAATAGCTTTCAGGTACCACCTCCCAATACATCGGTACCCCCGCCTACTAGTTTTGGCCCTCAGCAGCCATCAGGCATGAACGCTGATCTTCCACCTCTCCCTCCACCTATGCAGATCGAGAAACCACCAAGTCCACCGCCCATTGAGGAAATTAACCCGCCGCCGGAACATCTTAACCCACCGCTTCCCAAAGTTCCGCCACCACCGTTAAATGTATCCCAACCTCCTCCACCTTTACCTCCATCAACCCCGACGAACAAGACTAACAAGACGGAGACATCGATGTCGTCACCAACGAAAATGTCGGTCATGCCCAACCCCGTGGGTGATTGGCCCGACAATCTGAAGAATTACGTAAACCGTTGCTATGACAAATGCAAAACAGCTGTAGATAAGGATCAAGTTGAGATAATTCTCAAGGGTAAGATTACACGGGCAGCCAATGACGGTTCCTTGTGGGTCAAAGACTGGGACCGCGAACCGCTGCCTAGTATACACAGCGAGCGCATGACCATGACGATAAAACCGCTGACAGTAACAGTTTCACCCAGTGGTCAGCGGAAGTCCGGCCTATCGATGACCCTTGGTGCGAGACTTGGGGCACGATCGGCCGTCAACTCGCCGTTATCAGGCAGCGGTAGTGGCAATGCTTCATCAGCAAGACGTTCGAAATCGAAGAGCAGGTCTAAGTCTCGATCACACTCACCGCCTACGCGTAAATATAGACGTAGTACCTCATCCTCGTCGGGCAGCGAACGAGACTACAAACAGGCGGTTGTGTCGACGCCAACCTCGTCCTTTTCATCTCAGAAGCACAAAAATAAGAATAATAGAAATAGTAACATTAGCAACGCTAATCAGATTAGTTTAAACATAAGTAGCAATAACAGCGGCGGTAATAATAAGCAGAACAAAAAGAATAAAAACAAAAAGATTAACAAGGCCAATTGCCATTTCTACTCCGAATTTGGTTTAGCCGGTGGTCACGTTGAAGAATTTGGCACCAAAGAAAAACTACAACAGCGTGCAGCAAGATTCAACGACTCTATAACTAAGAGTTCTCCTCAGGTCAGTCTTATGAAAGACGACCCCACCACTGAATTTGACTTTACAGGACTTCACATCGTGGGAACCTGTAGGGACCTCGAGAAGCCGTACCTCCGTCTCACTTCGGTAAGCAATAATTTAAGATTACTTTTTTACAAGAGGAAAAAAAAGATAAACTAGTATTAAAATTATTTTTAACTTTTAGGCTCCAGCAGCATCTGCAGTTCGACCAGTTAGTGTGTTGCAAAAATCTTTAGCGCACGTTAAAAAGCGCTGGGTAACTGACCAGGATTATCGTTATGCGTGCGATCAGTTAAAGTCAATCCGTCAAGATCTAACAGTGCAGGGTATTAGAGATGCGTTTACGATACACGTTTATGAAACACACGCACGCGTCGCGTTGGAACGCGGTGATCATGAAGAATTCAATCAGTGTCAAACACAGCTGAAAATGTTATACTCTGAAGTCGGTGGTGATAATAATCGCTGCGAGTTTGTCGCTTATCGCATATTGTATTATATTTTCACCAAAAATACGTTAGGTAAGTTGTACTTGTATTTTTCTTTAATGTTCAAATTCATTACAATTTCCCAAGTTTGGCAATTTTATTTTTAAAGACTTGACAATTTTTCCTGTTTGAGCCCTTAATTGTTTAAAGTACAAAACACTACAAAGCAACATATTATAAAATTATAAAATAAAATTGAAAAATGTCAAAATCTGCAATGATCAATATCTCAAATTCCCTTAAATATCGAATTTAAGCATATTTAATCAATTATTTAAGAAATTTAAATTAAATTTAAGTAAACTTATATTTTAAAATAATTTTGCTTTTACAGATTTGACGACAATACTCGCAGCGCTTACAGAGACTGATAAAGCTGACGAATGTGTAGCACACGCGTTAAAAGTCCGATCGGCTTGGTGGTTAAACAATTATCATTCTTTCTTTAAACTTTACAAATCTGCCCCGAGAATGGCAGCATTTCTTATGGACTGGTTCATAGCTAGAGAGAGAAAGCTTGCTCTTAAACAGATGATTAAAGTGTATGTATTAAAATTTTTATATTTTTTTATTTATGCGCAGTATTACGCTTTTATATTTGTTTTAATTGTTTGCTTAACAAAGCAATTGCAAAGTTTTTCTTTTTTCTTGTTTAATATTTTTTTATATCGTTCGAGTTATAAATAGTTTTGTAATCACATTTAAATTATATTATTTTTAATTTTTTTTATCATTTTTTTTTTCTTGAAAAGTGATTACAAAAATATTGTATTTTGAAATTAATTTTAAACTTTATCTCGAATAAACAGCAAATTCTTGAAAACATTTTTAGTCTTTGTGATCAATAATTTTGTCAAATTAAGCAGAAACAAAAATTCTCTTCAGTAAATTATAAATAATAATCTACATTTGTAAAAGTTTTTTCAGTATCCACTATAATGATTATAATAACGTTTTCATTTTTTTATCAATAAATTGTAAATTATTTTTATATCAATTTAATTGAAACAAATGTTCTTACCGTTCAATTTCTCAGAATCAAATTCTTTTGTATATCTTGCAAGATTTTAATAAATATTGCAACTGTTTATTCTAGATAGTGTTATTTCCAAAGTAAGAATACTGAAAATATTAGAGAGGTCCAAATATTTCTAAAAGTTCACGTTTAAATTTCAATCATTAAAAGTCAGAAATGAATCCAATTTTGTTACTGTTTTATTGCTTACAAAGTGTTATAAGTTTACAAAGCTTTAAAACTTTAAAAATACCACTTACTACCAAACAATTGTTGTTGAAACGTGTAACTTTTAAGTTTGGCCTGCTGAAAAAAATTATTTATTAATTTATTTATACTACTTAAATTAAATTGTAACTTAATTTATTTCTCATAATATGAAATACTGTGAATTTATTGATAAAAAACATTTTCAGTATTCTTGAGCTTGACTACAAAAATGTTTTATTTCTTGTAACAATGCACATAACTTCTTCCAGCCAAAATATTTTTTCCTAGCCATACAATTTATTTTTAAAATATTAATTATTTTTTTATAATACCAATGAAAGGAATGACGATTTGGAGTGTCTACTGTGGCGCTTTTGGCACGGGGGTCTAAGAAATTAATTTTAATCAGATTTCTGTTTTAGGATTCCAACGAATATCAACGTAACAAACCCAAGTCTTAGATTTAAGCATATATATTATTCATCGAACTATCATCGATTGAAGATAACTAATCTTTTGATTTCTTCTGCTGTTTAGTTATCGACAAAATTTGGCGGTTGATTTCATCGTAGCAGAATTGGCGTTTCAATCATTGGAGAAGTTTTATGAATTTGTCGCTGAGTTCGGATTAGCTTTCGCTGATCCTGAACGAAAGCAACTCGACTGCAAGACAAGCAGTACTTCCGTAGGTGCTTGGTAGATAAAGAGAGCTTAAAAGCAAGAGCCTGGCATTTTAAAGCACAAAGTCCATATTATTTTCCGTTCATAAATATGAAATCATCCCGTTTCTTCGGATGGTTTCGAACGAAAGTTTAAAGACACATAAACTGACGATATGAAATCAATCGTTGCACTTAAATTCCATCACGAGACAATTTCACTTTCTCGTGACTCCTTGAAACTGCGAAGAGATACACCAACAATGGAGTGGATTTTTCCAGTGATACAGTTCGCAGGAACGAGAAAAGTAATCAGAGAGAGAAAGAGACAATGATAAAGATGATAAAGCTACCTTTTGCGAATCAGATATTTGGAAGAGAACCAATGGTCTGTAGATATTTACCAAGTGCGTACTTCTCCAAATATTCGATTCGTTAAATAGTGAATTGTACAAAGGTTATAAATGTGTAAGATATACGAAAGTGATAATAATCTTCCCTGTCCTTTTTTAAAGGAAGTGAAGAACAAAAGCAGAGGGTGATTTTGCATCCTCCATTCCCAACACGTGCATATATCAACGTGGATTTTCTTCTTTTGTACAGTTTCAGATTAAAGGCATATTGGCCTTTTGAAAAGCATTGTAAATATATCTACAACGAGTGACGAATCATCGCGAATAATCACTTGTTATTACGCTTGTACAGTTTCAATGCGTGTACATTTTATGGCTGAAGTTTTCTCGATTTTTTCTACGTTTTATTCCTTTGAGGATGAACCTAATATTATTACGTACTTCCGGATTTACTTTCTTCTGTTTTGTCTTTTACTAAATCGTCCTACCCCTCATGAGTTGGTTAAGAATTCAGGTACATATTTTTTCTTCAAAATTTTTGAACTTCATTTTGATGTTCGAACTTTCGTGGCTTTGTGGACAAAGAAGAATACAAAAAGAAATGGACCATCAACATCAAAGATACGCATTTTTTTGGAAAGCCGGGCAAAATATTTTTCAACAGCCTCTTCATACCAATAAAGTACGTATCTACCACATCAAGTACGGAATACACAATTTTTCTTTGGAATTAGAAGACATCGATAATCCCTCATCAACACGGCGGCAATACGGAAGATAGGAAGAATACCAAGCGGATTGAATATCATCGGTTTTAATACGTTTACTCTGATAAATTCGAAAATCAATTAGTAATACTACTACACTTTAAACAAAACACGATAAATTAAGGCCATTACCATCTATTTGTTAATATTCATATTGTTAATTTTTTATAAAGATATAATAATAATTGCGAGTGTGATGATGAAAGAACGTAAAGTGAAGAATGGAAGAGTAAGTAAGCGTGATTGTAAAAATGAATTTTCGTTACGGAAAAAAACGAGCCGAAAGGAACCAATTTATATAGTAATATAAATTAATGAATTTAATGAAATTTTAAAACAAATTATCAAGAATATTTTTAACATCAGCCAGCTTCAACATGTTACATCTCACATCTAGAAGGATCGATCATTTAAATAAATTATTCAATATTTTAAAATTACTGTTTGTTATTAATTCTCTTTTCCTGAACAAAAAAAAAATCCCTTCCTATAATTCGTTCCGTTTATTACAGTCTTTCTAATTACAATAATGTTTATATATATTATATATATTAAATACAATAATATTATATATATTAAAATATTAATTAAATAAAAAATTGTAACAACTTGGTGAGATAGGGTGTCCGCGATAGAGGTCGGAGGGCGGACAACACACAGTTTATTTTATATGCTGCCTGTATATAATTCTGTATTTAAATTATTTTTTTATATTTTCTTTCTCTTTCTCCCGTTTTTCTTTTATCTTGTTTATTTTTTACACCGAGAGCGAGACGAAGCTGTTGTACTGGGTTATGTTGCGCTTGAGAATGTCGGCGCAGGGCCCGAGGACCCGCTCGAAGCGCGCTCTGTCCAGCTTCACGCATTTCAAGGGTCCTCGGGCAACTACCGTCGCAGCCCTTGGTCTGTCCAGCAGTAGGGCTATTTCACCTAAAAATTCAAAACGTTTCTATCTTAGAAAAAGGCCATTTTCTTTTTTTTCTAGAAGTTTTCATATTTTAACAAGTTTTTACGTATCTTTCAAATCTAATGGAGTGGAATATCGAGAAAGTGTAACGAAATCAATAATACATTTGAATCAATAATACAAAATGACTTTTCAACGCGTAATTTTTGATAAATAAAATTTCGAAATCACGATAAGAAACGTTATATTCCTATATTTTGTGTACTATTATAGTTGATGAAAAAATTTCCTTCCATTAGTCGAATTAAAGTTATCTCATATACTAAAATGTGCACGTACCGAAATAGTCTGAGGGTCCGAGTCGACCAACTTCCGCGGGCTCCTCGGCTTCTGTGCGCTGCTGAAGAACAACTGCCGTACCCTCGACGATTATGTAAAAGTCTTCACCAGGCTCTCCCTGACGGACTATCGTTTCACCGTCTTCAAATGCCACCGGTTCCAATGCATCGGCTACTGTTAATCTTTCCCACTTCTCCAGAGATTCTGAAATTTTTCGATAATTCTTTCATTGTTTCGTGCGTTAAAAGTACTTTTCAAAGCAGAGAAATTTTAGTTTATGTATGATTCCTTATAGTTTGCTGTCAAATACATTAGATAATAGAAAAAATTTAATTTAATAATAAATAAAGCGGCATTTATATTTAAAATTTCTCGAAAGATAAAGACCATTCTTATAAAGTAAAGCTGTAATTAAACTGCAGACGTTTCATTGTAAAATTCGTTACAGCCTGTACAGTTTTCCTTCGAAAACGAGACGTAACATGCTATACCGGGTATCCAAGACCACCCGTCTACCCCTCATTTCGAAGTTTTCTAATAGCAAACGGTGCATGCCCGATCGAATAGTGATATTTTTAACAAAGTAACAATTAAAAAAAAAAAATAAAATAAAGAGTATGAAATAAGTTATGAGATCTTTAATCGAAGAAAATAACAAATTTTTTAATAACATTTCATTTAATTAACATAATAAACTTCTAAACTATAAATAAACTAAATAAGCTTCTCTTTTATTTCAAGTACTCAAAATGCGCTCCACCTTGTAAAATACATGCCTGTACTCTGGCTTCGAAATTATTGACAGCTCTTCTAATTTCTGCTGATTCAAGCGAGCGGATTGCTTCTCTGATTCTCCGAATCATGTCAGTCCCTGTAGTGGTACGCTCACGATAAACTAATTCTTTGATTCTTCCCCAGAAATAATAATCTAGAACTGTCAGATCCGGGGCTCGAGGTGGATTCCCCACTCATCCGCGTGCCGACTCTAACTACATCAGATCAACTTCAAAGGTCATTTTCAGATAAAAAAAACGCCTGATTGTTAAAAATGTCACTATTCGATTGGGTATGGACCGTTTGCTATTAGAAAACTTCGAAATTTTTATTTCGTTCAACATTATAGATTTTATAAGGGGTGGACTATATAATTGGTATAATTATTGGACTCTTGCATCAAGCTAAATGAATTACCAAGAATGGAGACTCTGGAGAGGAACTCCTCGTACATCTTGCGCTTCCTGATCGTGGAACCCATGAGAATCCTACGGTACGAATCGCGATCTATGCCCCAGAGCTTGACATCCGTTTTGGCTCGGACGGTGGCGGCGCGCGGCGTGCCGTAGATGAGCGCCAACTCGCCGAAGCTGCCGCCTTCGCCGATCGTCGTCACGAGCTCGCCGTTCACGAAGATCTCCACCTCGCCTTGATCGATCACGTAGAAATTGTCACCCTCGTCCCCTGAAAAGAAAAAGAAAAATGATGCGTTTCAATAGACGCGGAGATCGAGTTGCAAATCAATGGGAATAAAATTCTGAAAATTTCGACAAAGTGTTTTGTTCATAATTATACAATTTCACTTTTTTACTGTTAATTTTAGTTGATCAATAAAAATTTTTACAAAAATTCTAAAATTTGACTCGACAGAAAATGTTTACTTCGTATAATAAAGTTAAACCAATTGTAAAATAATTGTTTTCGTTAGATATATGAAGAACATTTTTGTATCTCACACTTTTCTCAAGAAAATTTGTGTATCTTATACACAGGAAAGTCATGTACATACAGTTTTACTTAAACACAACTTGGGCGAGCTTTGTACTATATCATAATAGTAGTATGTGCGTTTAGTTCTCTTAGTGAGATTTAGTGAATAAAGCTGTGGTCTATAAATTTTCCTGTGAAATACTGAAATCTCAATGACACTTATTGGAAACTGTATACCGCAAACGTTATGTCAAAGAGCAAATTTGCTTAACAAGCAGGATCGTTATTCGAGGATTAGATTATATTGCTTTGCTTGATGCCGCTTGATAATAAATTTAGGGATTCTAAATATAAAAATACATATTATTCTTTAGATAAAATTTAAAATCTTTTAGTAATTCTCAATTTTTAGGGATTTAATGAATGTTAACGAAAAAGGTTGAATAAAAAATACGTTCAACATATTCAATTTTTCTATAACTCTCTTTTTGAACTATTTCTATGAAGCGACAGTTTATCGTCTATATAAAATGGCCATACATCATTCAATTAAAAAATGTTTATAAGCAAGAATATAGCAATAAAACATTACTATAGAATAATCTTTAGTCACTAGTCATACCATAATTATTTATCAAAATATATATACGTTCAAAACAAAGCTAAAGAAAGAATAAGGCTTTCATATATATTAAAACAGCTGCACATCACTCAAACCTTCTTTTACGTATACTAGTGAAATCCAACGCGCTTCGCGCGTACTATTTTCTTTTTTTGCGGTTACTATTTTTCCGTCAATCAAATCACGAATAAACTGACTTCACTTTCCAGCCCATCAATTTTTTAAGGAAGGAAAGTAATGTAGTTTAAGAAATTTATCTTATGTACATCAATGATTATTATCAGAATATTCCGTAAAATTTTTTTCCCTACTGATTTCTTTCAAGAGTACTTTATCATTCGAATGACAGAATAAAGCCTAATGTCGTAATTCTTTCTCCGTTTCTGGGTACCTACGACTTCTTTAGACAGATAATCAGTTTTTTCGTTTTAAATTCTTCGTAAGATTTCAGAAACACAAAAAAGTATAGAATTATTATCATTTATCAACAGTAACAAGTATTTATCTTTATTTAGAACAATTATTGAGAATCAATTATGCTTTTGTCAAAACTTTATTTTCTAAATGCTTCATATATTTTGTAATTTGTATAATATTAATTATCACGTTTGCACATTATCTGTTAATATATCGATTAAATGACAGTTATGTTTCTCGTTACGAAACAAATTGACATTACTGATCAGTTAACCTTTAACACTTTTGAGTTGAGAGAGTAATCATTGCCATTTGAAACTGCTAATTGATGGCTCTTAATGGATTAAAATTTCGTTCCTTGTTTGTTTAGTATTATTAAACCCGTTCTATTAAAATTTGATGCGAAAATAAAGAAAATTTTCAAATGTCTAAATATTCGTACCACTTTGTTAGATAGAATAACTCTTCGTACGAGTTCATCGTCCCGACTGCGCTTACTAAAGCTACTAAAAATGAAAAAGACAACGTCTCTCGCGGAATAAAAACCTTGATAAAAATCAGTCTCGAGACGAGCAGCGTCTAAATCCGAAAATAGCACTCTCTGCTAAATATTTTTCGCAAACTACATAATACCGCGACGATATCGACTTGAGCACCCACCTTGTCGGATGATGGCCTCTCCGGGCAAGAAGGTAACGGGGAACATGGCGTCGAAGATGTCGGAGCGTTCGTTCTCGTCGAGATGGGCGAAGAGCACGTTCTTGGCGATCGCCTTGCTGAGGGCGGCCATCGTCTTGTAATCCTTGGGCACGACTTTCTTCACGTAGCTGGTCGCGTCCTCCTCGGTGACGGGCTCCGCCGAGATGCCGCCGCGGCGACGCGGCACCTGCGGTCCCTGCTGCACCGCCGGCATGTCCTCCGTGTCCTCCGGACTCGCCGCGGTCTGCTGCTTCGCGTCGTGCTCTTGCTGAAACACGGGATATTAGCGTTTTTTTTTTTCGTTAGACTGCGGTCTTCTGCCACGAGGATCCTCAACTTCGCCTCCACCCGACAAAAGCTAATCTTTTATGAATCAGGGAGGAAAGCCTTTAATTTAACCTACTTTCGGTAAGTAGATTGGATTTTCGCGAAAGGAAACCTGGCTTTTGCGTCACTCTCCGCTCGGGTGACCTCTTCTGCTGCGCCTATACCGTCCAGTTCCTAAGCAATGTATCAAGCGGCAATAAAGCGCATCCATTCCCCAATTAAAGCTTTCGAGAGCTGCGCCGGACGGGGGGGAAAGTAGGTGACAGCTTTCGAGATATCGATATTACTTTTTTTGCAGATAGCACAAAGCGCGACGTTGAACCGAGCTTGGCGAAGATATCCCAGGCAAGGTTGCCAGTTTAATAAAAGCAAGCGGGTTGTATATCAGGAAAACACACGAAAACGAATGTCTTCCTTGCTCGAAAGAGGATGAAACGGCTGGCGTGCAGCTACTGCATCCGCTGTCGAAAGACCGAAAGGCAATCGGAGTCGAAAAAAATTACGGAAGCGCGAGCTTTAGGTTAAAAAAAAAAAAAAAAACAGTGTGCTGCGCAGTTCTGACTGTATAACAGGCGGTTTTACCTCAAGTTTATCGATTCTATTTATCGCGGGCGGCTTCGAGCGAAAAATTGAAATTTCGAAGCGCGATAATTTCATGCGTGTTTTTCCCCAGCGTAGCCTTGCGGCGGAGCGAGGCCGTATCCTTAAAATTAAGAGGGATGACTTGCTTAAATCCTCGCTCGCGATTTATGCAAATGCGCGACTGCACTTTGGGGCACTCGCAGCGCGAAAAGTTCGGTTTGTTCGAAAGCGCCGGTCAGCAGTTACGTCGACGTAGAGCTGGACTTGGTTACCGCGTCGGCGCACGAGGACAATCAAAAGTGCGCTCGGGTTCACGAAGGAAATGACGCGTCTGTGTATGGGAAGCAAGTGTTTTTTCGCGCCTGTTATTCCAAGAAATCGAGGAAGAATCGTTGACGCTTGATCAGCTTTATCCGAATCCCGCCAGGAGCGTTTAAACGCATTGGACTGCAGGCGAAACGAGCGAATCGCGGCCGCGTATATAACAGGCGCGTGACGCAGCGTCCGAAAACTTTGTAAATCGCTCACGGTGACGTAGCTCGCTGGGTAACCTCCCTCGCACGCGATTGCGTGTACCCGGCACGGGGACCTTGGCGCTTTAGGGGTTCGTTTTTTTGACCCGCTTGGATTTTTAAGGCTGTTTCTTTACGCTTTTTTTTTTGGCTTCGAAATGGAGAGAGAGGAGGGTTCTTTGCTTGCGCTATAAATCGCGGTGTAGAGATGTGGGGTGAAATCGGGGAACTGCTTTGGGATTCAATATTCCGTTTATATTATATGCGAGGACTTGTGGGGAAACTAATTAGAGGAGCCTGAGGCAATTGTTGCAGTAATAATTCCTCAAACAAGCAATATTTATTATAATAATATAGCTCTTATTACCAGAACATTTAACTTTAAAACTGCTGTCTTAAAAGTTAAATGTTAGTTTATATGTACACGCAGAGTTTATAAAGTACGTATTGCTCACAATATTCTATGTTTGTGTACATTAATTTTGTTTGAATAATGTTTGCGTAATAGGGTTTTAATTTTAATTGAAGTTCCAGTATTTTCGGACCTAATTGGTTATTACGGATTAAATTCTTGATGGTAAAGTAACGAAAACTGTAATAATATATAACATTGATTGTAACAACAAAAATATTGTTTAGATAAATGTTTATTAAAATGATTTTAAATCACGAAAATTGTTTAAACAAGGTTACTTGGCTCGAGTTAAATTCTTAAAGACACTAAATGAATTTTTTCTACCACGATTCGATATTTAAAGTAAAAAATTAAAAATTATAAAAATTATATTTACTATACAGCTCCGGTATTTCTTATTGGATCAGCTCGATCAGATTTCAGGTCAACTTCTGGTAAACGAAGTTCGATTAATATTTAATCCGGGTATGCACAATGATTTATTGTTTACCGAAATTGCAAGGAGTTTGAAACTAATAATTAAGATAAACTCGAGACTGCTTATACGACGATCTTGAACAGTCACCTAACCATAATAAGTGCCGCTCTTAATTTCAAAGTTTGTCCAACTTTATAATTAAGTAATTATTATGATGTTTCGTTTAAACTTTACAAAAAGAAAATCATTGATAAAATCTAACTTAAGTTACTTTGAGTTAGTTTTAAAAAAAAATTATTTTTTCAGTAAATTATAAAAAAAATTAACTTTTTAAACAAGTTTTTATAATATAGTATCTGGATTTATTATAAGAAAGCAACTACTATAACATCAGTCAAGATTGTTAGCGAGTACATCGCCTAAACAAAGTCTCCAAAAAATGCTATGCCAATTCTATAAAATCATGTTTTTACATGCACCATCTGTACATGCAGATAAAGTTTGCGCTGCCCAAGCAGTAAATCATTCTTCATCAATTAGCGTTTGACAAAAAGGAACGACGCCAGCCGCGAAATCCCCATCGGGAAAGTTTGCGCATCAGACTGACGAGTGACAAAGTATAGTTTCTTTTCTCGGGTCATATAAGGACGAACGTCGCAAAGCAAAAGCAGCCACCTTACGACGAGCCGTCAATCAAAATTTCTGGACAAAAGCCACTCCACGAGCGCGTGTAACGCCCTGAAACGGTGATGCGCGCGGAGATCTATTCAGATAGGTGATAAAGGCCCGAAGCATCGACCGAGAAAAACGCGTACGTGACCTTTTGCACGCACCGGCGATTTTCGCGTGGCGATAAAGCTTCGACCGGGCTTTAAAAAAAAAAAAAAAAAAAAAAAAATCAGGATGAGCAAGATTCGCGGCCTGATTGCTGCTGAAATTTATTAGCATTTTAATTGCTCCTCGACGCCGTTGACTCCTGCGTGCACATTGTGCCGGGTGAAGCTTCTTTTCCAAGGAAAGTTCTCGATGAATAAACTCAATGAAATATATTTAATACCGTTTTATAATACTTTTCACAAATGTAACGCTAAAAATAGGAGAATTACTTATGACTTTGTTTCCCAAAGGAATCAAGTATACCCCCGATCAGTTATTCTCCATTCTAGTCCGACCCAGCCCATCTCGACCGGCACCGAAGCTTACCGCTTATATACCATTAAATTTCCATCTACATCGATCGACGTACTCGATCAAGCGGCGGTTAACTTTCCCTCCCGAAAAAGTTCGTCCGTCCTCTAATCTTTTTTGGCGCCTCTACGTACGTACACGCAGCCTGTAAATTAGCCGAATCGAAGGCGGTCGTGATTTATGCGTACATTATTAATGCCCTTCCCTCCTTCCGGCTCTGGAGCTTCGCCGAGTTAACCTACTTTTTCGAATGACGAATATACTCCGCGGGAAAGCGAGAGCTTCGGGGTAAACAGGCACACAATGGTATATACAATACACAGCCGGTGGTAGTGCGAGGCTTTTTTGCGGACAGCTTCTCTCGAAATCGATGCAGATCTTCGCTCTTCGTAAACAAGATTGATGGCTCTTCGCGGTAGAAAGACGAGGAAGGCCGGCGAAAGTTTGCTTTGCTTATTTTCAAGGGGCGCTTCTTCCCCGAGCTTATGGTAAACGCTCTCTATAGTCGCCGTTCGCGAATTAGAAAAAGCACATGCAGGAATGTACTGCGAGTTTCTCTTCGTTATATCGTGCAGCTTAAAAATCTCACGCGCGATGAAAAAAAAAACAAAAACGACACGCAGCATCTCAAGTGCTCTTATCGCTTTCAGCGAGGAGCGATGCTTTTTTTACGTACAACTTGCGGAACGTGCAATGATATAGTACGCGCTTTATTTAAGGATACGAGCTGCGCTCGAGTGCTTTTTATATGTGGCGAGCTTTAAGGGGAAAGACTCTTTTGTTTGCCGTAGCATTCATTCGTTCGAGAGGACGGGCAAAAATGTTGCTTTCTTAACAACTGAAACACATCGCGCGGATAAAGATTTTCTCCTGCGAGGGGGAAACAAAGTCTCCCGGTTACTCGCAATATATCTTGGAAAGGATAAAGCCTATATCGAGACAGAAAAAAGATTTGGAAAGCGTAATATTTTTTTTATTTATAATTGTTAAACATATCAAAACCAACGTGCAAGAGCTCGATTGGGATGTCATAATTTATCTGCGTAACTAAGTGGATTACAGAAAGGTGTTCAAATTAAAAACATTAGTATAACGTCGCGGGAGGTTTGTTGGGTTTTCCTTCCTGACTTAGCTCAATAACTAAGAAATGAGTAATTGACCTAAATTAGAAAAGCAATTGCAATGGTATTATTACATCAAACTTTAGGGCGCAAGTTGGTTCTAGAATAAACGGAATTAAAAAAGTGGGTTTAAAAATTTGCTTTACTCTCCTTCATTTTTTTTTTTTTTTTTTTTTTTTATAATACTGCTACTGAAATAGAATTTTCTATTACGTGATCGGTTATACGAGTTCCGAGTTCATTTTCGAAAAAGCAATAACCCGCTCAGAAGCACCGAAACTGTAGTTCCTTTGGAAAAATGCAACTGAAAGTGTCTCATGGGAAAATGTCATTTCGCAGATAGGTTTAGCTTCGCGGGAGTGAATTTTTTAAAATTCAAATTCCCGCGGCGCTTTATTGAATTTCCTGAAATTTGAAAGGTAATTGGCAATGAAAGCCCAAAAGCTTCTCTATAAAGTGATTTTTATGAGCCACTTAGAAAATTATCTTTACAATTATTCAGCTAAAATAGTTTTAAAACTGCGGTTCGCGCTCAAAGATCCCACTAAAGCAAAATGGACTTTCTTTTAGAAAAAACTCATAATATTGTTTCAAAAATTTTAAAAATATCTTCTGACTAGCACAAGGTCTAGTATCGGTATAGCACTTTCACCGAGTGTGAGAGTTTTAGTAGAAGATTTAATGAACTCGTAAGCATAGTTGTTAGTAAATTTAACTACAAAAAAAAAGATAATTATTAATAAATAAATGCAAATGCTTTTGGTCTAAGCCTCTTAAAAAGCCTCTTAAAAGAAACACTGAATCTTCAAGCACGTCTTTCACAAAATCGTTCTCTACCTGCACGAAGCAAAAACACTTTGGCTTTTGTCTTGACAAGCCGCTTTAACGGCGACGAGCGTTGCTTCGTTTTTCCATCGCGATCCGCAAGCTGCGTCTGAGCATCCGAGAATTAATACGCTCAGAGAGAGAGAGAGAGAGAGAGAGCTCGCATCAATAATAAAAAGGAGCTCCGTCGAGGCGCTCAAAAGCTTCGTCGTCGGCGTCGAAAAAGCGCCGAGGCTGCGAAATCTCCCCCTTCCGTAATGCGCGTGTACGACCGAACCGGCGACGTACATCTTTTTTCTCTCTCTCAGTGGTCTCTCCCCCCGGAGCCGTTTATAAATAAGCTCTCTAGCCTTGATGACGAGATGCCGCGCTGATGTATACCTGCGCCTCCGTCTTTTTTCACACACCGACGCTGACGCACACAGTCCGTGTCCAGCTTCTCTCTCTCTCTCTCTCTCCTACATTTCCGACTGCGCGACACTTATATTAGGTGGCCCGTATTCGTGACGTTCCGCGCTCGGCTTTAGGGACAGCCGACCGAGCGGGGCGAGCGGCAGACTCGGAGAGATGACCCGCTTTGGGTTCCGCATATCTTTGGGTCGGGAAAATGGCCAGCCAGCCGTGAGTGAATTCCACCCATTCAGCGGACACGAGAGCCCGTATCATATATTTACGTTCGATACGAATATTATGTACATTATGGATTCGTATAATGTCTTTTCAAAACGCGAGCTTGCTGCCGGCTTACGTAATCGGTCTCTCTCCGGCTTGTTTCGAGCTTTGCCGCCCGAGATCGATGTGCTTTTGATTTATATTTCTTGAATAATTAAAGCTGCTTTAAAAGCTTGAGAATCTTTTGGTTAATAAACAAATAATCATTTATTTTGGCAAGTAAAGAATTTTGTTGAACGATCGAAGCAAAGTTTGTTCAAAGAATTAGATATTTTTCAAGGAAATGTGAGGTTCATGGTATACGTATTTGTTGTAATAAAGAAGTACAAATATAAAATTGTCGAAATTCTTCGATGCATTGTCGAATTAATAATATTTTCCCAGTGCTTCTTTAGCATTTTTACACTGTATATTCAGTACGTTCTAACTTGCGAAAGCACGAACGAAGAGGAGAAAAATGGATAGTCTTCGAACGAACTATAAGGTAAGACAATTTATGTGCAAGGTTGACGATGTGCCTTATGGGATGGGAAATTGAATGTTACATAAGATATGCATCCAGTACTATACTTCCAATTTTTTGGATATACTTTATTGATTGGACTTTACTTTCTGCGTCACCTCTCTGCTGAATTCTTAAGATTTCCAAGAAAAAGCACTTTTATAAGAGATGAGAAACTTTCATCGTTGACGCGTCAATGAATAGTAATTTTGTTTACTTGTGCGAAGGTATAAGAGATGCAGCTACAGACTGAATATTCATTTTAGATAGAAGTGTTTTATTTTGTCGATACAGCATTTGATTGCCATCAAGTTGATGGATTTTCAAATTTTGTGTACAGGATCGATGCTGGATTGATTGCAAAAACATGTTGAAAAAATTTTCGTATAAAATCTAAAAATATAAAAAAAATCGTGATAGTATTGGGCTTTTGTCTATATTTTCTTACTTTTTTGTTTTATTCTGCAAAGAAACTAATAGTATATTACGCACCTAGCGAGGTAAAGTATTGGTAAGCTGATAGCGCGAATTGACACCCGAGCCGAAGGCGAGAAAAAAAGATGTAGTAGTAGAAAAAAAGATGATGTATATATAGTTAAATTAAATTAAATTAAGAAGATTTTCAGTAAAGATTTCGTAAATGTACTAAAATATTTAATATGAAAAGTGCAAAACGTTGGTGTAAAAATACAGTGTTTTTTCTTTGCGCTGAACTGGAATTCACGAAAATCCTTTTCCTCGTTTTATTTTTACGGAGATTTAGAGGCAGTAGAATTTCAGTTTGGCGAAAATTTCCAAAATTTGAACAACAAGCTTGTCTATCATATGTTATAAAAATTAATATTATTTATTTATTTAATAACCATATACATAAGCCTTGAAAGGCTTCCTATAGAAGCAAACAAATGGCCTGTACGTACATAAGTATGGTATAAGAATAGGAAAAGAAAAATGAAAACAAAACAAAAATAATAAGTATATAAGTTTGTTATTTACAACAATTAGTTAGTAACTTCTTAAATGAGATTAAAAATTTTCTATCGTATTTTATTTTCATTGATAACGATTAGGTTTTCACTGTATATGATCGGAGTATCAAAATTATTTCCTTTAGAATCCTTTGAAACAATGTTTTTAAGCGCAAGACTTTGCTCCAAGAGAACAATCACAAATTGATCAAGAATTTGAACTGAAGTTAAACTTCGACCAAAGACGAGAAGATGAAAAAGAATTTATATAACGAACTCGGTCAGAAGAAAAAAGTTTTGAGTGGTAGTTCCGCAAGAAACACTATTGCAGAGAGTAAGTCTGTTAGATATGTTAACTGTCAAATATTTATACGAGATAATCTGTAAAATTAAAGGATGCACTTAAATGCAGTTTCTAAAAATAGCAATATTATGTTTTATTGAAATTATACAAAGTAAATTCTATTTGATAGAATTATTCTCGAATAAAAAATTAAAAACCTCTCTAGACCACTTGAGAACTTCAGATAAAGAAATAAAAATTTATTACTTTACGAGAAGAATATAATCCGCCTATTCTGACGCGGCGGTGACACAGCGCCTGTTTTTGCTCTTATTTTTATTTGTCCTACACATAAACCTGCTTTCGTATCTCGACTGAAATCAAGCCTTCCGCAGAAGTTTTATAAAAGCAAGTCGTCGTTCTCATCCGAGCCAACAAACCAGTCAAAAGTCAACCCGCCAATTTCATTTCAACTTTTCCATATCTACAGTCGTATACCGCTGCTGCATTTATCAAAAAATAACGCGAAATATGCATTATAACGAATGAATTTAATTAACTGCTTGTTTGAGTCGACTTTTTGGACGTAATCTGCTTAACGCGAATCTATGTTTACGCAATAGTACAACTGATATTCTTGCATTGTTATATGGAATTATATCATAATAGCGGAAAGTTTGATTAATTAATTATAATTATGCAACCCATTAATGTACATAATAATTTCGAAATAACAATTGAGAAGGTAATTGCAGAAAATAAGTTAATGAATTTCCAATTAATATTAGGATCACAAGGAATTGCGTGTTGTTTTGAAAATTGGTCATTCAAATTAATTTGAGTCAATTGTGTTTATAGTATTTGCGTGAAATTTTATTATGATTCTATAGCTTAATTATGAAATGAAATTTTGCTAGGTTACATAAATACCAGTGGATTGTATTTATTCATGATGTAAATGTGCAATTATAAATTGGGTAAATTCAATCTAAATTCAATGGAGGTATAAGTGTATATTTTAAATGTATTTACCTTACACAACGATCGATTTTGGGTTTGAATCAAGAATTATTTTTCGAATTTCAAATCAAGAGTTATTTTCTTTAAACTACATACTTTCACATCTTTATTTAATTGTCAATTGTTTGTATTGATAATACATTTAATGATGGATTTAAGTTTTACCACACGTTCACGGCACATAAACTGGCCAAGTATACTTTCACTGTTGAAAATTATATTATTATTTCATTGATCCGCAGAGCCCCATAAACGTTCAGGCCTTAAATATCCGGGCAAAATCGAACCTAATTAATAAAGCTCGAAGAATCTCACATTACCCGCAGTAAAATTAAAAAAAAAAAAAGAACCAAAAACAAGTATATTAAAAGCCACTTGATCGGCGCACGAACCCTCCGGAAAATCTCTTAATTGAGGATAAAATTGAGTAACGCTCGAGGAGAGATAAAGAGCGCCGAAGCGGAATCTCAATTTACGCGAGTGCTTCCCTCGCCGCTCGGTTCCCCATCAGCCTTTATTAAACAAACAGACGCATTGGAACGAGAGCCGCGTCGGTTCGCTAAGGCAGCACAGCTCGACCTGCCCTCCCAAAAAGGTGAAACTAAGTCAATGGGTTCGCCTCTCTTTGTAAGTTCGCCGAGACAAGAGAGACGCGAAATCTCGGGAATCTGGAGGCTCGCGGAAAATCGATTTCCCGCCCAAAGGGAGAGGGAGAGATGTTCGCGCGGCCTTGGTAGAATTGAGGGTGTGGGTGCTCTCTCGCTCTTCTCTGTGTTGGTTCTCTATAGTCGCTCGAGCTGCAGCTGACACAGTAAGAGAGAGAGAGAGAGAGATTCGGCGCGACGCAAGGACGCGCTCTTTCGCAAAATCGATTCGTCCCCCTCCCCTGCGAAAAAAAGTGGAGAGAATCGCGGTAATGCGTCGATGAACTGGCACGCGGATCGAGTTGCGGTGAGTTCAGTTTCACCGTCGATTCGAAACGACGCTTCCGAGGGGGAGGAGGACGGCGACATGCCCTCCGCGCGGCGGGCGCATTTGTGTGCGTTTGCGTTCTGAATTCGATTACAGCCCTCGCGGGAACGTCGCTGACGGTTTTCCAAAGTTCGACCAAGTTTTTAGTTTCATTGCTTTTTTGTCAACTTATATAGGGAAAAGGAAAAATAAGGGCAGTCTTTTTCCTTTGATAAAATGTTCGATAGAAGGCAACGGTAATTTTCGCTTTTTATTTTATTTATTTATTTATTTATTTTTAATTGATGCGGTTGCAGCAATTTATTTTAAGAATCTGGAACTTTGTTTACAAAGTACTTTAACGCAGTTGTTTCCATAATACCCGTAACAAAAGATAAGTTTTACGACAGCAGCGCGTATATTTTTTCAAAAGAAAAATAGCGCTTGAGCTCTGGTTCACAGACTTTATTATCGTATCGTAAAAAAATTGCATCGATTTTCATGATCCATTCGACACTTTTAGTCAATTAATTTCAACAAGTTAAAAGTTTCTGTAACAACGGTACAATTGAAAACGTGAAAATAGAGCAACAAACAGATCGTACAGTAATAACGCCGCCTGGTGAAAATTGAAGAGAAATAAGCGAATATCTAAAAAGCGCGGAGAAAAAAGCGAGATCCCGCACTCGCGAAGTCGCACAAATGACGCTTAGCTAACAGTTAAAGATTCAGCTGAATTGATTAAATGATTAACGGACGCATTCGACTAACCCATTTCCAGCGGTGCTCTCTCAAGAGCCGACAGAATTTCATCGCGGCCTTATTCAAAGAAGAGCTGACACGAATTTTTTTCGTAAATAAACCGCGGAGCCTCCTCGCGAAGCTGCGTGAGAGGCGCTCGTTTCGCAGCTGTTGAGAGACGCGGCCGCCCTTCTCCATGCTAATTAAGGAAAACTCGGGTAAACTCGAGCAATAGGAAGGGCAGGAAGAATGGAGAGCTGACTTTTCAAGATGCTACGGATTTATTGTCTGTCGAAGAAGGAAAGCAATGTGATTATCTTCCGACGTAATTGAGCGGGTAACGAATGTTAATTAGTGCTTAATTACTTGTGCAAAGCTTCCGCGGTGTGAACCGATGCAGGGATTTTTTCGACTTCGTGCTTTATTCTGAAGAAAGAAAGGAAGAGGCGTAAAGCGGGTAGTAAAGTTAGTTTAATGTGTAGTAAGGTATGAATGGCTATAAAGAAAGATGTCGTTAAAAGTTTTCTTATTTTTATGGAAACGCCTGACTTCTGGATATTGCTAACGACAATGTTCAATTTGTTTGCAAGTTGTTAATATTAATAAAATTTCGAATCAGTTTTATGAAATAAAAATGATCAAAAAGATGATTTTGTGACATTGTTTTACTTTATTACTTTCCCAGAAGCATAAATTCGATATAGCATTTTATTACTTTGTTTATCTCAGGTTATTCAGAGTTTAGACTACTGCGACTATACGTATCCGTAGAGGGAAAAACTCTTCAGAAGCAATTTTTAGTAGTTTTTTAAATCTGATATGCGTCTCCAAATGTAAAATTATCGAAAAATGGCATCTAAGTCGTATTTTACAACGTTAAACTCACTTCAAAGTTGAAAATACAATTTAATTTGATAAAAGTAACGTCTGAAATATTAATTCATTGTGTATCACAAGCATCTGTTTTGTATTTAATCAAGTACAAGCAATGCGTAAAATCATTGTACACTTTATTACGCTTTTTATGACTTTTTTTACCTTCGCTTTTAAAACGATGAAAGCTGAATAATTAAATGATGCCGCATAGCTGTTGCGCAAACTAAACTCCTAGTTTTACTTATCTTTAAAAAAAGTATCCATTGAAAAATAAATAATTC
The DNA here is from genome assembly GCA_035047165.1 of Ormyrus rosae. Classification (NCBI taxonomy): domain Eukaryota; kingdom Metazoa; phylum Arthropoda; class Insecta; order Hymenoptera; family Ormyridae; genus Ormyrus; species Ormyrus rosae. The sequence goes on along the minus strand of JAWWML010000062.1, from coordinate 6,724,082 downwards.
GCCCTGAAAACTCGAAATAAAAAATCTTTTTATCTCGTAAAATACTCGTGCCAACGTATTTTATCAAAAAGTAAATACACATTGCATGCAACGTCTCGAGAGGTGCAAAAAAAATAAGCCAACGCCAAAAGAGAGAGTCTTTTCACCTCGGCTCCTATAGAAACGATTGAAAGAAAAAGTAGTTTCTACTTTATGTTACATTAACGTTTGTCGTCAAGTTTGTGGCAAAATTTGTGTTTTAAGACGATTCATTGCCAAAATAACTTGAAAGTATATATAAGCAAGCCCAGTTAATTTTTTTTCGCAGAAAATACGTTTCGTTCCAATAAAATTTGTTACATCCGTTCGACACATACGCCCGAGGCTTCATTTTACCTGAAATGATTGGTCAATTTATTTTAGTAAATTCATCCCCCCAGGCTGACATCCTTCCCCCTAATTCGTGCGTGAAATCGATCATGTGCACGAAGCCTCGGCGTCTATCGACCTGAAACAACTCGGTTTTCCATCAATTCGTGAATTTGCACTCGCATGTTAATCAGCCAGTCCTGTAACAATACAGTCTGGCAAAATCATCGGAGCGCGACGTGCGCGCTCGCAATTGCGCAGTAGCAATTAGCGCGTCCAGCGGCGAAGGAGGTTCCACCTCAAGATGGAAACGATATACGGCTTTCGTAAAGCGAGTCGCGGCGCGTTCGAAAAACTTCGGCACCGCCGCCGTCCATCCTTACGATCGAATTCCAACCGGTTGCTCTCGGCTGCGCGGATGACTCTTTGAAAGTGTCGCGTGTCTACGAGGCTGCTGCGTCCGAGCCAAAATCCGCGCGCCCACGCGATTCGTCCGCGCCGCGGCCAAAGAGCCGTCGGCTCTGGTGTACACAAGCTTATCGTTATTCTCGGGCTGAGACTCGTGAGATTCCTTAAGCTGCGTTCTTTTGCCAAAGTAAACCTGATTCGGCCCTTTCGGCCCTTTTGTTCATTGAGACTCTGTTCTTTATATTTATTAAAAGAAAAAATTAAAAAAAAAAAAATTTTTTAAACTGAGCACAATAAATGAATTGGAAGCGAATTGTAAATATTATTAATAGATTTCAGAATCGGTATGTTTTTTCAACTAAAAATACTCCAATATTAGATTTCACAATGCTTGATACAATTAATTTGATGAATCCAAAATTAATTTTCGTGAGGAGAAACAAAAATAACAGACCTTGACCCTCAGTCATAATTCTTTTTATTGAAAGTTAATAATAAACACTTCTTATTATACAGAAATTTTCGAACGATCCCCGCGCGACGGTCAGTAAATTGAAATTTCAATTACGGTTAGACTGGAAACGAGGTTCCTTTGAGATCGCGGGAAGACGAATTACGAGCATATCGGAAATCGTCGTTTTCTTTCAGGGGCGAAATGAAATATAAAGCTCGAGTCCTGGTGCTTTTTATCGGCCGCGAAGCAAAGTGTCGTCTTCGCCGGTTTACGACCTTTCGTGCTCCAATTCATCATTCGCGTTAGTCAGCTGTTAACGATAACGCAAGCTCGTAAAAGCCCCCGACGCTTCCTGACGAAACTGTCTTTAAGCCCGACGAATCGATGGAGGACAGACGTGTCTGTCTCACCGCGAGATCCCAAAGTGAAAATTCCCGGGCCGCCGCAAGGGTTGGAATTCGAATCTTTTATATCGACTAATATAAGAGTCCTGTGGACGGAAGTTAATCGTAGGCTAACTTTATATTATTTTTGTAACGAGACTAGGTTAGTTAAGGCGCGTCGCGTGTCGACATTTCGAATATGTGGATTTCCTTCGTACAACTTCTACGACTAAGAAAATGGATAAATATTTTATAAAATTTTATTTTATAAAATTTATTTTATAAAATTTTATTTTACACAATTGTTATTTCGTTTTTCGTTCCTTCGCTCTCGAAAGAAAAATTGAAAATTTAACCAAAGTTAAACTCGATCCATTCGACGTTGTCGGATCGAGGTAAAAATATAAAAAACGGGAAGGATTTTTTTGTTTAAAAGAACGCGCAGACAATTTTCATTACTTGAATTTCATACAAAGCTTAAGGAAGTAATAAATATGTATTAAATATTTTTATAAAAATTTTTATGGTTGCAGGGTAAATCAGATTATAGAAAGTTTTTTTTTATTTTTCTGATTTTGTTCTTTCTCAGACAAATACTAAATCGCACATAATCTATTTTTATACAAAAATTGTACCTGTTAAATTTTTCACAAATATATATCTTTAACGCGCTTTGGAATATTTAATAAAATGTATATTATTGAATGATTTTTTTTTAGCAACTATCACTCAAAACATTAATATTTGCTTTCCGATATCTCTTTTCCGCGCTTTATTTTCCATGCTTGTTTGCCAAACTATTTTAATTACACATGAATACACTTGAGCCCACTTTGACACTACCAACTCTGGCGTTTGCCCAACGCGAAATCCTAAAAATTAAGCAAAACCGAAAGCATCGAGACTCTATAGCCCGAACGCACAACTAAAAGAAATCTCGCGAAGCTTCCAGCAAACTAAAATAAAGCGACCGAAGCTTCGAAGGGGTTATAATTAAACAGCTCTCCGCCAGAAATTAATCAACGGCCTCTGTTTCTCGGCGGCTCGGGGCAAGAAAGTCGAGATAACGAAACAAGAAGCCCCATTGTAAACAAGCTCCCGCATCGATCCGAGAGCCCGGCGGAGCAGCAAGCAATCGAGAAGCGATTACATCTGCCAAAAAAGAAGACAAAGCCAATCTAACCTCCTCCATGGTCCTGCGATTGCGGTGCGATGCTTGCGCTGTTTAACCGGCTGACCCAGTCCGGCTGCTACCACTTATCGCCTCTCTGTCCCCTGGCTCTGCTCGTGAGTCTCGCTCGACGTGCTCTCTGTCTCTTTCTCTCCGCTGCTGCACGGGCGCCTTCACTCGGACATTTTTCCGGCCTCGCCAAATCGAATTAACCCGGCCTGCCTTATCATCCCCCTGTCGATTCGCAAGCTCCCTCGCCGACTGACTCACCGATGAGCACGCGACTCGTCTGTTTCGCGCGCTTTCTCGGCGCACTCTGGAGGCTTTGGCTAAGGTGCTGGCCGTTATATTTCGAGCGCTGCTGGCTATGTTTAGCTGTGCGCGCGCTTCTCTCCCCGAGAGAGAGAGAGAGAAGGAGAGAGGTGGAGGAGCGGAGCGTGCGTGGAGGGAAGAGTGCGCGCGGCGCTCGCTCGCCCTGCTCCCGAAGAGAGAGAGAGAGAGAGAGAGAGAGGGAGAGAGATGGCTCGCGCCTAGGGCCATTGCGACGAGGCCGTTCTTTGCTTCGAAATTCTGGAGGGGCGGGAAAGCCCGAGTTCGTTTTGCCTCTCCTCGGGGCGCGAGGCTTCGTGCCTGGGTAATGGCGGGAATTTAGGCTTTAATTCAGGGGGGGGGGGGCAGAGCGAGGGCGGGACGTTGTTTCTGCTTGCTCTCCTTTCGTATGAATAGGTTTTTTTGAATTCGGTAGGGTATATTTTTATAGAGTTGCTATCGTGCTTTTGAATGAAGGGTGCTATTTTCGCTGCTGATAAATGGAAAAAAGGTGACCCGTCGATAAAAAATGTTGGCCCAGAATCCACTTCCAACCACCTTCATTGTCGTGGTAATTAGTCAATTATTAAAAAGCTCATCTTTTGATATGTATTTTGCTTTCCTCCTAGAGCAAGCTTTGTGATAGTAATTTTTGGAGTTGTTTTAAAAACTGTTATAATTGCATTTTAAGGTGTCAGGAACAAGAATAAATGGTTTTTGAAAAATGTCTGTATAGATGCATGTGTGATTGTGTATATACGCCTGGGTCTCAGTTCCTACTGAACGAATTTGCATCTTTCACAGCTCATTTTTTTGTTTTCTTTTTTTTGTGATGGCGGCAAAAAAATTCTTTTTTTGTTAGCTTATTGGGTTTCGTTTTATCGACAATTTTCAATTTTCGAAAAATTTAATTTTACGTTTTTTTAATGACAGGATTGAGATATTTGAATCGGACAAAATAGTACTTTTCGCCACAAGGGCGTAAAATCGACATTTACGCCTCGAACGCGATCGGCGTGCACGAGGGCGTGTGACGAACATTATTTTTCGATGCACGGGTGCATAAATTTGTTTTTACTTCCTGTTTTGCGGAGGCGTAAAATCGCGTATTATACCCTTACTAGACAAAAAATTCAATTTTACGTTGTTTTGTAGAAGGGCGTAAAATCGCATTTTACGCCCAAAAACGAATTTAAACGAATTTTACGCACCTATGCATTGAAAACCATTGCCACCGAAAAGAACATAAAAATACCAATAATTTCAGTGTTTTTTTTTAAAGCCTATAATTCTTAATTTAAACTACCAACTAGCTATAATTTGTAAAAATTTCAAGGCATTTTGTCAATTAGTTTTTAAGGAAAAGCTGAAAACTGAAAAAAATAAGTTTTCTATGTCCAACGATTACTAGAGTAAAAATGCTTCAATTGACTTGAAATTTTGGAAAAAGATAGATCTTTTATATATTTATATATTTATATATTTATAGTTTTTTCAGCTTGTGAAACTTATTAGTTCAAAAGATATTAAGGTTTCATCTTTTTTTTTTTTTTATAAATTTTTTGAATGGCTATATCTTAGTGAATAATCGGTCTTTAGTAGTCATATTTTTATTATTATTATTATTTTATTATGATTGTTGACATTAATTTCATCAATATTAGTTCAATTACTAGAGAAAATTAAATTCAATTAAAATTTTTATTTAATTTTTTTCAAAACGAAGATATTAGTGAGAAAAGATGAAACCAGGTTAAAATCACCTTTTTGCTCTTGTATTGAGCAATATCTTTTTATATGACTTTTACAAAGCTTGATTTAGCGTTATGCATTTTTATTCAAGCTTGCGCGAAATCGAGCTTTGTGCATCGAGTTTCAAAAATTCTCTTTTTTAGGACTTTAAATATTCCAATATTATTACAATTTTTATTTAAATTTTCTTTTCAGTATACATAGCCGCAAAATCAAATTACGCGGCTAATTATATTGAAAAATAATGTTCATAACACGTCTGCAAGAGATTTTTCGGCCTCGCACAATCTCCGGGATGAGTATCTCGGTATGAGATTGAAATCCGACTGGACCGGCTTCGCCGGTCCTCGTACCCGGTGATTGTACTCGGCCGCAAAATCGCATTTTGCGGACTTGTGATGAAAAATACTATTGCAGTTCATTAAATTCTAAAATAGGCATATAAAAATAAAATAATAATACAAAGTTGATATATTGAAACGATAAATTAATTAGGAGGAAGATTACATATATATCGAAAATTCCAATTTTAATTGTAATAAAAAAACAGTTATTTTAAGTCAATTTGTTTAGAATGATCACTCTGAGTAAGAATTGATTTCAAATTTGTTCTCATACCTCTGCAATTTTATATCGAGTACTCTCAAAATCAAAAAAAGTTGGTATCATCAACTTGTTTTATCCGTCACCTTACGATCTAAGATTATATAATAATAACCAATTTTTAGCCATGAAAATCCAACCAACCGGTGCCAACTGGCGAACGTCAAATGCATCCGTTAATTAGACACGTTATTAATATGGATCAATTAACGAGGATAAATCCATGTCCCTTCGCCGAGTCGAGAATTTCGCTAAATTGGTTGGAAAATCAATTAGGGAACTGCGCAGCAGCGCTATTAGTTTACAACTTACGAATAATCATATATCATCAGTAGCGCTTCATTGGAGACACCTAATTAAATTATATACGCGCTGATAAATCTTCGACAACTAACCTAAAGTTTCCACCTGTACCGCGCCCTTTAGTCAGTCGTGGGTGCGGCAGTAAACTTACTTTCGCGATGAATACTTAGTTTCGGCGCAGCGCCGCTCTCTTTTGAACGAACGAACGAACGAACGAACGGGTTTGAAAAGACGTAGAAAAGGCAGGCTCAAATAGGGACCGAAGTACGGAGGGAAGTCTCCGAAGGAGGCAAGAGTTCGCAATCAGGAATGGCTGGTTACCTATAGAACCCGCTTCAATGCTATTGTAATCCCGAGTGAGCTTGTGTCAATGTGCCTATGATTGCCGTGCTCGATATCCGCTCCTTACGGATCAATGTGAATTTATTATAGCTTCTTCGAGTCCTTTAGATTTTATTATCTGCAAGGTTCAAATACTACAAATTTGGTAGTATTGTAGTACTGTATTGGCTTCATTTGTATTTTAGTATATGCAAAGAAAAATATCTTTGCAGCTGCTAGGCTGAATTTCAGAAATTGGTAGCTATTCACGAGTAGTCAAGCAAGCTTAGGGAGTGTATGCATATCAAAAAATGTCTGTTTTTGAACTAATATACGTAATATCTCTGTGAATTTTAGAATCAATAGTATATTACGGCCCTAGCTGGGAGAGAAAGAATTGGCAAGCTCGTAACTCGTGTAAATTGACACCCGAGTCGAAGGCGAAGCTGTTAAACACGAACTATGGGTTTGTCATTTTATCTCCCGAGGATTGTATACTATTTTTTTGCCTATAGCGAGGCCGAAAATACAACGTTCTTGATCCGCCGCCGGGCGAGAAAGCAATACTTTCGGCCCGCTAGGCAAAAAAACAAATGTTCAAATAGCTCTATGTCATTATACATATATATTGACATTTATAAAATGTTGTCAGAATCTGCAAACAAAATAATAAAAAATAAGGACACGCTCACAAAGATCAATGCATAGAACGCATAAAAATTTTTCGCAACTGCACATCTCATTAACATTTTACGAAATAATTCGCCCGGGAAGATTGAGGACTGCGTCCGTGAAAAGTTTCGCGCAGAAATTTACCGCGGGTGGCCATACGTTTCGTATGCTAATGTATACCGGCGAATCTTGGAAAATTCAAAGCTCGCAGTGACGTCATCCAAAAGCGGGGATACCGCCATTTTGAATTGGCGAGCATCAATCCTGTATTCGAAATCTGGAATTCTCGGGCGGGACTGCATGTGGAAAAGCCATTTTCATGCAAATTCAATTCGAATGTAAGCGCACGAATTCAGCCGTTTGCGAAAATTCAATTACGTCGCGGTAGCCCGGAGCGTCACGGCGGCAATGCAATTTTTCAGCTGGCAATTCGGTTTTCTGCCTCGAGATCTGTAACGAATGAAGCGTCCGTTCGAGTTCGCCAAGATTTATGGTAAGTTCTCGTTAAACTGCAAGGAGGCTTCAGCGCTTAAGTTTTATCATTTTAAATGACAAGTAAATGATCTCCACAGCCTTTTTTTATCTAATAATTGTTATTACAGAAAAAAGTGAGTACAATCTCATTCTCTAAAAAGAGTAAGCAGTTGTGTCAAAGAATAAATGTAATGTATAAAAGTATTCAGATAATCTAATTTAAATTTAAATTTTCAGCTAAATAAATAACTGATTCCGTTCCAGATGATATACATTATACAAAATTAAATTAAATCATTTATTATTTAATAGATCGACCACTTTTTCTTTCTGATTTATTATTCATAACTTAAAGTATGCCAACAATAAATTATAATTTTTAATTTTGGTTATATAGTGAGAAAAATTATGGAATAATTTAACAAATACAAAAGAATTTCGTACAATAGCCCACAATTTCATCCAGTTTTTATAGGAAAATTTTCGTCTTATAATTTGTACTTCATCAAGTAATGCAGTTGAAAAATTTTTCATTTTCAAATTTTTAAATTTCTTTTGCCTATTGTACATATCTGGACGACCAATAAACGAACGAGCAAAGACAGCTAGAAGAGAAACAAATGGTTTCTTTAAAAGAAAAGGCAGAGTCGCTACAGCAATAAACAAGAACGCCCCGAGATTTTCTGCTTAACAGCCGAGGATAAGCTGCAGAGGTCAGCCCTCGGCTTGGGAGAAGAAAAGAGTAAAATAGGGGCTACACGAAGTAAAGAGAACGGAAGCAAGGAAACACACTAAAAGCGTAAAAGGCCGAGTAGATGTCCAGACGAATGAACCTACGAAAGGCAGACGAGTCGGTGAGGCTGGCGAAAGTGGGAAGTTTAAGCAGAAACTAGATGGACGACGTCTTGAGATTAATAGATAGATAGATAGATAGATAGATGGGCTTCTGTTCTGCCTTTCTTCCTTTCTTTGGCTAAAGTGATTGGAAATTTTAGTCGCATTCTTTAGACTGATGACTTTGATAATAAAGTTTTTCTTGAAGGAGCAAAAGCCATTTGTCTAGTTCTTTAATAAAGTTTTGTTGTTTATAAATTAAATATCTATCTCTAGGATGGAGAAAAAGGGAAAGGCGGAAAGTTTTTCGTCTTATTTAGGTCGCGATGAAACGCTTCTTTTTGCTGCTACATTCAATTTTTAAAGGAATCTGAAATGATTATTTATAAATGAAAATTAGACGGTTAAATTCAGGTTATATATTAATGGATAACTTTTGAATTATTAAATGAAAATTGATGGAATTTTAGTCGTATATATTAGCAATATTTACTATATATATATTTTTAAATAATAAGTAACAAAGAAAGTATTAGAGTATTTATTGATAAAAAAGCGAGAAAACAAATGATTCCCGAAAAATAAGCAGCCCGCAAAAAATCTTGCGGCAAAAGGCATCAACGATAAAACCAATGACGATGCGAATAGTATGCTTATTAATCACAGAAGGAGCATTAATTTTGTTTTCCGAGCACGTTACAGTTGACAGGCGGTGCCGAGCCATAAGTCACAATGGTAATAACGAGGTGCTTACCCACCATCCCGGCACCCTATTTGTTTCTCGTTTATCGCGAAAAGTGCCATTACCGCAACGGTGAGTCGTCCAGCGGGGCAGAAAAAAGAAGTCGCGTCCCGCGCACGAGCTCGGATTCTCGTTCGAAAGAAGATCGGAACGGGTGAAGACTCGGTGCGCGAGGCTGCGTTTAAATAATTGCGCTTTCTGCATGCGAGCGAAGCAGCTTGCTTACAGGGTTACGAATAAGTTATAGCGCAGGTTTACGGGCAGTTACTGCAGTTCTGCGCGCGCTGTATAAAGAATAATATCGTTGCGTACATACCTCGGAGCGCTCTCGCGCTTGCGGGCTTTGCGTGCGGGTCGAAAACTAAATTATAGTTGTAAAGCACAACGTTGCACGCTTTAGTTATTCTAGAATGCTAAAATTAAACAAGATTCCTGGAACATTTCTATAGAATTGTTTCAATTCATCAAAGTATATTGAAATCCTTTTCGCTGAATCTGGGGGAAACGTTTAAAAGAACCTGTACACCATTCGGGGACATTCAGCGTTCGAACTCGAAAATTCGCAGAAAGAAACAAGCGGCGGAAGCGAAGCGAGCGAGAGGGCAAAGGGCAAAAAACCGAGCGCGCGACTCGCGCGTCGTCAGCGCGAGGAGGCGGAAAAAGCAGTAGAGCAAGTTGGGCGCGCGTCAGACGGAAATAGAGAAAGAAGACGCGGCAAGTGGAAAAGCCAGCGCCACCGGGGGCAGGATATAATGAGCGGCCGCCACGCGGATAATAAAGTGGCAACGACGAGGAAGACGGGGAGGAAGATGAGAACGACGACAAAAGAGGGTCGAGAGACAAAGAGCTCGCGAAAGGAGTTGATGATGCGCACATGCGGCGACACGCGCCCCCTTCTAACGGCTCTAATAAGGGGGAAAAGCGCCTTTTTTTTAGAAAATCCTGCCACCCTTCCAGTACTTTTTTTTTTTTTCTTTGTACCAGTAAATGGTTAAGGTATTTTGAAACATTCCATAACGCACTCGTAATATACGAAGAGGTTGGCTGCGAATTTTCAGCGGGCAACTCGAGGAATTTCATAAAGAACGAAACGAATCCTGCCTCATTTAGATTCGACTCGCGGATCGGACGAAATCGTGCCGGCCGGTAAAAAAAAAATTTAATTCATGCGATGATACCTGCCGCTGTAAACATTCTGAATTACATTCCAGGTCAAGATTTCCGAATGCAGGAACGCCTTAAATATTTGATTAAAAATTTCAATTGATGTTTTTTTTTAAGAGGCTAATGACGCAACTTAATTGAAAAGGGCAAAGCTTTCGTGGAACAATGAAGATTTAATTACAAGTGCGTCACCGCGAGTCCCCGAATGCCATTATCAAGCGTAGTCCTCTAACAAATGCACTTCAATTCCTGTTAAAAGGCTGTTTAAGGCAAAATAAAGCCTCCCGATGATTTTGCATTCAATTTGAGGTTTATTCATAAAAAGTATAAACAACATACCGATTTAATCGGCAACTCTAGCCTTAGGAAAATTACCATTTTATATTAACTAACCCTAAGAAATAACCCGCACAAAAGCTTATCCATCAGCGTGGCAATGAGCAATATTCGAAAAGCCAGCAGCGCGATTCCATATTACGACGAAAATTCGAAAAACCGATCAACGGCTTTCAACGAGAAAGCGCCTTGCGGACTTGACGCTTACACATCCCATTGGCGCTTTCATCCCCAAGCGACGAAGCACGTATAAACGCATCGAAAGACCGAACGAGAGTTCCCACGCTCTGGCACACGCTTCCTCCCCCCTCCCTCCTTCGTGCGATCGATGCCGCGTGCAAGTCGTAAGCCGCCGGAGCTCTTTCGTTCCTTCGCGCGGGAAGTGCAGGGAAGAAGGGTGCCGATCTTGTCCCAGATCCCTTTTTACGGAGTCTCGAGGCCGCCGCTCCTTTTGTCGCCCTTTTCTTCTTCGCGGCGCGATCGATTTCCACTTACTTGGCAGATTTTTGTCCCGGGCGGAGCGAGCCAGGCGATATAAGGCTAAATTGGCGATTTAGTAACAGTGTAATAAGGCTTTTTAGAAAGCGTTAACGGCTCACGACGCGCAAGGAGTTTTAAGGCGTTTACAGCTTCATCCCTGGAAATTTCATTCCAACTCTGCCGGAATAGAGATAATGAATTTTCAGTATAACGTCGGGATTAAGACTTCGAAGTATGTTAGTTATTCTTAAAACGTTCCACGACTAAATTAACGCAAACTTCCGAGTGTGTAAAGAATTTTAATAATAGATTTAGTTTCGTTTCTTTGCAAATTATAATACTTTGTACTCCTTATTTACGTGTATTGCCTCTGGTTTCGGTGCTCACTTTTATATTATATATACTAACTTTTCAAGATCTTTTTCTTATTTTTCTTATTACTTTTCAACTTCCTCCATTAATACTTTTTTATTTAAAGTTTTTTCTGCCTCGCAATTTCGCAGAATCAGTTGTTACTTTTCTTTTATAAAATTAAACAAAATAATTTGGCCGAAACATAAAACTGGTTGTTAGATAAGTTTGCTTCCAATAACAGTTGTATTACTCGGCTGTCGTGTTCTTCAAAATAATTTTCTAACGTCTATAAAGCTTGTCAATGAAACCGGCGTAAGAAAATTTAATTACCATCGTAGATTGCAATGTAATACCTAGTGCAATTACAGACTCGATCTTTATTTAATTTAAATTTTAAATTCAATTTCAAATTGGAGTTTATACTGAGATTTGGTGAGATGGATTTTATTCCTACTGATGAATTTTGAAAATTGTGAACGAGATTTCAAATGATTCTTTTTTTATAACAGGCAGAACGATTTTAAAATTCACTCCTTGTAATCATTAGTTTTTTTTACAGAAAAAGTATAATAAAAGACTGTTATCAAAATTCAAAAGATTTTAATAAAGCTACAATATATAACAGTTTAAATAAAATCATCTACTAAAGATTCCGGACTGATTTCGATTTCAAAATTCAAACTTAAATCTGAAAGAATTCTAATCAACCCTTTGCTTCTCGCATAAACAGTTACAACAAAGCATCCGAAAGAGGTGCAGCAACCCCCTCCAACCAGATTACGAAGATTGATAATAAAGAGGATTGACAAAAGCTTCATCCTCGAAAGTCGTAGCTTTCCCGCACTTGTTCGCTCGGCCAGTTTCATTGATGCACAGGGGAGCGCTTTCCCTCGGTATCGAGCAACAGCGGCTCTCCCCGGCCTTGAACTCCTCCGGAATATCGGCTGGCGCACCTACGCCTGTCGGGCCGCCGCCTCGCACATTCGAGCTCCTTATATTATACGCGGAACGTGCAACAGTCTCGCGTGCTTTCGCGCTCTCGAGGTCGAGATGCTTCCCGCTCGCTTTTCCTGATTTTTCGGCTCGTTCGGAACGTCCCCCTCCCCTTCCTCTCGGGAGTGAATTTCGAAGCGATCGGAAAATTAAATTAAAAACAAACTCTCGGCCGGAACGGTATTATGCGGCGGCGGCGAAAAAGCTCGGAGATTATATATACACTCGTTCGTTACCGTCGCGAAATTACGATTCCGCACACGATATACGGACTCTAGTATTTCTGTATCCGTTTAAAACTGAGGGCTTTGAAATGCAAATTTACCGACTAAGAATACGAAACCGCTTTGCCAACAGTCGTAAGAATAATCGACCTCGGGCATGCTATTTTTCCGACCACCTAAATGTTCGTTTGAACTGTAATATAAACACGAAACTCGAATATACATTCTTGTATGGTTCGATGCGAAGAACCGTACAATTTACACCAATTACAAACTTGGATATTAATGCACGGAAACGGGTTCGTTATCAGATTACTATAGCGATGTGCCGCAAAAATTAATACCGTACTGATCCTGCGAGTATGTCACTACCTATCTTACCGATAACTCATGTTTTTTAAAAAAGAAAATTGTAACAATGTCCAATTCTTTTTAGTACGTACAAAGCAATATTTGCTGAAATTACATGATTTTCGTCCTAATTTCCATTAGCAAGTTTCTCGTTTAATTAAGCCGAATGCAAAGGTACGAATACAAAGGTATGAAAAACAGCGTACGTACACTGACAAAAGCAGTGTACGTACAGTACATCAGTAATTCATTATTAAAGTTCGTCGTGCGCGAGAAAGTCGAGGGGGTGATTTCATTACTTCAACGACGCCATTCATTGTTATCGTTGCAATTAGCAGCAGCGGTAGAGAATTATGAATTGCGTATTGTAAATGCCGGAAGGCGAAAGAGGGTAGTTAATATGGTGCACACTTAATTTTCAGTTAATTTATAGTTGCGCGGGCAACGTAGGTCGGCCCCATTTTAAATCCTTCTCTTTTGAGGATTAAAATGAATTTTTAATCAAATCAATCGAGGTAAAGAATTCAATTCCACGTTATGAAAATTAAATATTCAGTTAGCTGAGGGTTAAATTGTGAGCTTTTTTTTATTCACTTAAAAATTGGTATTTATGCGAAATTATTCTTTTACAATCTCTAAATTATAAAAATAAAATAAAACACCATTGCGACAATGAAACATAATCTTATTTTATGTCTAAAATATATAAAAATTATAGTCTTCTCGTAAAGTGTATTTAATTAAAGTCGTCTTTAAATATTCCGCCTACAGTGTACCCAAACCAGTTTTAATAACCCAAACTAATTTCTAATTCATTCCGTCCACCAAAATCAAAGCCACAAATCTTTAGAAAATAAACAATAATGAGTCTGAGCAGCAATCCGATCAAATCGGATCAGAATTCCGCGATTCCCACCGCCAAGAACCTGCGAGTGCACAACGCGAACTTAAAATAGAGCCTTACGGTCGCTCTCTCGTGAAGAGGCAGCGACGCGATTCCGGGCCGATGACGTCACGAGCCGTCATCTATCATCGTGACGTCACTGAACGGCGCCTTGACGTCACGTGTGCAGTCACGAGCCTGCAAAGCTCCCTTTTTTTTTGCGCGCGCGCGCCGCAAAAACATTGTGTACCGTAAACGTGTGTGTATACACGCGAGCTATCGATGCTATCTTCGCTCGAGCTGAAGAATTTACCGCTCGGTGGGAATAAATCTCGCTGATAATGTAGGCGTCGACGGTGTAAATCAGCCTTCTTTCTCCCCGTTCTTTTCCGAGCTTTCCGAGCTCGAGTTTGATGCATTTTAAAAAAGTAATCAGCATGCTTTTTATTGGGAGACTTTCCTGGCTTCGTCGCTTGTTACTACGTCAAGTACTTTTTCACCCTTTTAGTGAGCTGAAATTTTAAGGCTTTTGAGAATATTGAGATAGGTGCAATCGTTGAATATTAAAGTTCCATGAATTTCAAGGTCGTTTTTCTTCGAGATAAGGGTTTGATACGTACCTAGCTAATTAAGTTGTTTGAGATTGAATCGAGCCGCGTAAAATAAAAATGAGATTATACAAATTTTTCTCACACTTCCTGCTTTTGGTTTTTCGTATTTTACGTGCAGTACGGCCGCGAATAAAACCAAGGCAGTCTTAACTTATTTTCGATGAGTTCTGGAATTGCGAGAAGTGTTACCAATAATTTCGATCTCTTTTAGGTGTCTAAAATACTTATTTTAATGAATCAGCAATGCTTATTTATTTACTCGTGTAAAAAAATAATGATTTTAATTTAATTATTTCATAATTATATAACAGAATACAAGAATATTTTTACAATGAATAAGAAGTAAGAACAAGAAAAACTTTTATGATGTCTTGTATAATAATTACTTAAAGATGATGCAATTTGTTACTAAATATTCTTACTTTTTTTTATAATAAAAAAAAAACTCAAGTACAAAAAATAAGTTTTGACGTCATAGGAATCAAGGAATTATGAAAAATGCAAGCATTAAAATGTAATAATTGCTAATTGCAAAATTTCAGAAGATCAAAGTCTAAAATTTCAAATTTATACTTAAGGTGGCCCTTTACCAAGTCGTATCAAATAGGGGGCAGGCAACTACGGAGCATCAAACTGCGTTCAACTCGCTAGTGCTCAAAGAATATTTGGTAGAATATTCCCAAAAAATTCTGGGAAATTCTTTAAGTCTTCTAGATTCCTAACTTCATTGTTAAAAGTAAAAACATTGTTTTTGTTTTCCTGGAAAAATTATAAACTAAAAAAAGAACTCCAAAAGAAAAAAGTAAATGTGTGTTTAAAATTTCAGATCTTAATATTTTATAGAAAAAATTTAGAAAATAATCTTGTGAAATAAAATAAGGGCCACCTTAAATTATGTTAATTTCTAACGATAAAAAAAACTTTCGCTAATCTGTAAATCTATAAGGATGACGTAGTAAAGATAAGCTTACTGAAATCTTAAAAATTTGAATATATAATAATGATTAAACCTATATAATTATAAAATTAAACATAAATTTCGTTTTTGTATAAGGAGGATGAGAATTGACCAACAATTATTTAATTAAACTGCAAAAGGTAACATCGCAAGGTATTTAAGGGCGAAAGCTACCTTACCAACTGCGAAACTACGAACTGTTAGGTAATATTATGGATGGAAAAATAATACACCTAATTAATTATTATATAGTGCGAAATGTAACAGTTTATAGTGCATTTTTCTTCCCAAATATATTTATAAAAGCATTTAGTTAAACGTTATAAATACCATTGAAAAGAAGTGGTTCAATATATAATATATCCATCAACGGTCATTGACTCGCGCGGAATGAATTGTAGTACAAATTTTCTAATTAAAATAGGGTCGACTTGGTTTTTATCTTTTATCTTTTATATTCGTAATGTTTTAAAATTTAAAATTTAGAGAAAATACTAATAGAAAACCATTTCTATTGAAAAGAAATTTATAGTAAACTTTATTCTTTATTGCTTTAATCTCCAAATTAATAATTTGAAAATTGTTGAATAATATAGCAATTGCATTTAAATAGTCGTAAAATAAGAATTTCCTTCAGCTCCTAAAAGAAGGTAGTAAATTAATTGCAGATTTTGAATTTGAAAACTAAATTGAATTAGAATTAGAGCAAGGTAAAAGCGTTGTCCAATAATCGTTACAGCAGCAATTCATTGACCTTAAGCTTCTTCGAACGAGCCCGTTAATTAAAGCCGCTCTTCTCAAGGACTGTGTAGTGCGACTTTGAGATCATTGACTCACCTCCCTCTCGAGCTTCTGAAAGTATTCCCTCAGGAATGAGACTGGATTCTCGGGCTGGTCGACGCAGAGCTGCACGAAGCAATTCTTCATGACCGGCACGATTTTCGAGCGCTGCACGTAATCCGTGCACTCGCGCAGGCACTGCTGCTCCTCGAGATTCGCCGCCATGTTTGTTGCTTTTTTCCTTCGGCCCTCCGTGGTTGCGGTGTCTTGGCGCGTTTCCGCGCTCTGCTCACAATCAGGAAGAACTTTCGAGCGCTCTACGCTCCGACTGCTTCTGCTACTTCCTCGCGAGATCCTGGCCACGTCGTCTTCGGCGTCCGGACCACGACATCAATAACAATTGCCACCTCTGCTGTTGCTGCCGTCGGCTCCTTCTCATCTGCAGGCGACGCGCCGCTCCTTCCTCATCTCCAAGGCTACCTTCCTGAGGCGGAAAAATGGTTTTGGGAGTCGTGCTGCTGCTGGATTATTTCCACGACGTGCAGTTGCTCGCTCGCGCTGACTCGGCTTCGCTGGTTTAAAGGGCCGACTCTTCGAAGACGCAGTCGATTGTTGACATGACAGCAGAGAGCGAAAGACTGATGACGGCGCATGCGCCTACGCCTACCTAGAGTCGAGCGCGCCGTCACGCCGCGTAAGAGCATTACGTTTTTAGAGCACTCGCGGAGATCGCTCCGAGTTTAATTGATCAACGGATTACACTCGCACGTGTGCAACTGCTGCTACTGCCGACAGTACCGACGCCGAATCAATTTCTTCTGCTGTATTCGAAATGCCATCTTGCCCCAATGAGACACCGAAGAAAGTGGCGAAGCGCTTAAATTGAAAAATAAACGTTTGTAGATTCCCAAGTTTTTCATAATTTTTAATAAGTATGTATCTCTTTATAGTAAATTTTGCCCCTTTTTATACAAGTGCAAGACAAGGGGATATAATAAAAATTTTGAATAAAACTTGGGAAGAATTCAAATGCAATGTTGTTATAACAGTATGCAAATAATATATTGTGTCTTACTAGATCCTCTTTGAAACGTATACGATGATTACTTCTTCTCTTTTTTAACAACTGTACTTATTTTCAATGCTTTCTATCAATTCTTTCCATCTTGCCACATTTTTTAAAACAAAATACCTATATTTTGGGCTTTAAAAGAGAATTCTAAATAATTGATTTATTGACAGTGTCAAAATAAAATAGGCCGATAGATTTAGCCTACATTTTAAGTAGAAGAGTAGCGAGTGAAGACAGACACGTCTTATTAGTTTCAATGTGAATCTACTTATCTAAAAGAGATATAGTTATATGTTATATCCTCTTATGACGTCATTTGACACATAAGTCATAGTCACGAAGACTGTTCAATTTTCCAATTTATGATAATTTGTTTTGTCATTATTAACACTATTCTTATGCACATTTTCTTTATAATTATTAAACATTCCTGAATATCTTTTATAAATTTATTTTTTTCAAGTTATTGCAGTAGTAATGTGTATAATAATCTTCAGCTAAAAATTGCAAAAGTAATACATATTTTCTAATGGTGTTTAAAAAATGATGTTAATAGTTTAGAGGATAAACGAAAATATTCTTTAAAGAATGTTCATTATAATTTTAATAATAACACGTTAATTTACTGCGACTTAACGGTATTATTTTAATATTAAAAGAATTTTGGATTTAAAACAAATGCACAAAAATTAAATTCTGGCATTTATTTTGGCATTTTATTAATAAACGATATACTTTAAGGAAGTTTTCAGGTTATGTTCCGCATGAATCGTGCGTGGCGTACTGTATGTTTTCAAATGCAACTATGCAATCGTCAAACATTATGGAGAAGACTTCAAGTAAGCTTTATTTTTTGTTTGAAAATTAATTTTTTTTTAAATAATATTTTTAATCCAATTTTAAAAATTAAATAATTTTTCAAAACTTATCAGCTTATATTTTTTTAAATATGTATTTTTCTAACCTCACATTAAAAGCAAAGTATTGAATGTTTACGTGGTAAAGGAATAAGTTTTTAGCATAAAAACTATTTTAAGAACTCCGCAAAAATATGATTGTACTGTAAAGTTGACAAAATGTTGTTCGAAAGAAATAAAAATAGGTTTACTTAAATATAAACGTAATAAGGTAAACAATAATGGATTCAAAATCACACGAAAAATGAATGCAAGTTTAGAAAAATGAATGTATTGTCAAATTATTTTTATTGAATAGTTTTTGTTTAACAAATTGAATCAAATGTATATATTACTTACGTACACGTAAAGTCAACTTAAGTTAATTGTTTGAAATTTTGAAATTGAAATAAAGTTGCTAAAAAACTAAGTTACTATTTTTACACTTTTACTGCATTTATTCAAAATTAATATTTGCTTTTTTCAAAGTTATGCTCCAGTTTCTTATTCATTGCATTACATATTTACCAACAAATATAATATTTTGGTTTCTTTAGATTATAGGTTTGTTATTAATTTGCAATTCACTTTACAGAGAATGTATGTTTACCACTACCAGTAACAGTTACTGGTCGAGTTACTACTTATGAGCAACGAGAGCAATATCTTCTCAACTTTTTAGAAAATGTATTACCTTCCTGTGATATCAAAGGCATTGGTGAGGAGCTCAGAAAAGTAAGTGAAATTTTAAAATTGATAATTTCAAAAAATCACATTTAGAATAATTAAACATTTTTTTAAAGTCATTCACATTCAACAAACATAAAACCAAAGTTTCCAAGAAAAAACCTCAAAAATCACCATTTATGACGATAAGGAAAGGTATGCTGCTTGGTCTGAACAAGTTTGGAAAAAAAAGTTTACTTTATGCAGATATGCTACCATTAAACACGTTATGGCTTGAATATATGCATCACATGCTAGGTGAAAAGGATTTTAATAATCTATACATGAAATCTAACAGTGTTCATTGGGAAAATATCAGTCAACGTTTGATGAAAGCTGATTATCATGGAGCAAAAATAACAGTTATAAGATCAAAATGTCCAAGTACTGTTGGAATTGAGGGAATTATTATACAAGATACAAAAAATACTTTTAGACTGCTAAGTAAAGATGATGTAATTAGAAGTAAGTTAACTAAATTTTTCTACTTATTTATAAATAAGAGTACAAAGTATAAACCTCTGCTCTATTTTAGCAATATCTAAAGATTCCTGCGTTTTTTCTATACATTTAAAAAATGATGTAAACATTGAAGTGTTTGGAAAGGAACTGTGCATACGTCCAGCAGAACGTTCCGTAAAGAAGTTTAAAAATCTTCATATACCTGAACTTTAGTGGAAAACTGTATTGATTTCATGAAATAGGCTTTTGACTTTATTTCACACTATGTATATAGCATTCGACACATCCATTATACAGACAACAGCAAAAACAACAAAGCGCTTTCCGTGTGATTTTAAACCCATTTCTCTATCTGTTTAACGCACATATCCAAGTCATTTTAATATTTTTTTACATTCCTTTATTTTTCCATATTTCGTTAATACGATTCATTATTTTCATATCATTATATTATGTATACCTACTAATTACATGTTATATCAATTACCAGTATTATATATAATAACATAATCATGTATTTATAATATATAATTATTAATTGTTTTTGCTCCTTTTCTCTGTATTATTTTTCCCACTCGCTCTATCGTTCTCTCGCTCGTTCGCTCTTTATATTGTTATTTTATTATTTCCAACGTGCAACGCAATAATAATAATTATTGTAATAATTCATAATATATATTCAAATAATCGTGATATCGATACAACAACAACTGACGGAGCGAATGGTATTTTAAAACAGCAATTGTCTCCTTCGCTCCGGGAGGGAAACTGATACAATTTATTCGCGTAGTCCCATGCTTCGTAAATTTTCGCAATTATTATTTAATATTCTCGCATAATTACTTTTCTCACTTTTAAATTTCGATGAAGGGAATGTCTGAAATTCATAGTATACATATTTTTTTTATTTACTTGTCTTACTGGCTAAAATTATTTCATTTGCGATTAAGTGCCGAATAAACTCCACTGCGTTGTAATGTATATTAAGTGTCTAATATGTTATGTGGTTATGAGTGAATTGGTGTGTACCTTACGAATTCTTTAAGGAGTCTTCTCACACAAACAATGGTTCTACATCTTACGTTCAAATCTAGTGGCAATATGTCGATGTTTGTCTTTAAGGCAAAAAAAGGGGACGAAGAGGACAATATTACATATGAAAGGCCAATATTACAAAGACCCGGAATAAGATTTCCGTTCTAAAAGACAACAAAAAAAACTTAATTACGGTACAAAAACAAAAAACTATTTTGTTTAAAAGCAAATTACTAATCAACGGTTTTTTCGCAAACTGTGACTAATATAAGCGATGGGTATGGTCGCGCTTCTTATTTTCCATATAAATAATTTAAAAGTTGACAAGGCGGTTGGAAAAGAACAATTATGTAATAATAATGATAATATTAATATTAATAATATATAACTCAGACGAGACTACACGTTACAAATTACCTCGTAACAAGTGTCTTCACCGTAAACGCGACTCGTTATACAAGAGATGACACGGAGTATTTTTGTTTTTTTATATATAGGAGGATCGAGCTTCGCAAATACACTCTTGAGGGAGCAGCATTTCAAGCGGAACTACGCATACTCGATTACATTCTTTTATACAATTTCTATTTTTTCGCATTGTTTTTTTTTGCGCTTTTTCATAGCGCAACAGGCAAAGAGAACACCAAACATTAATCTTTTTCTCTCAATAAATTTCACATGACAGAATAATAACGCGTTGGAACATTACTTACAGATAGTACTTTTCACTCTCTCAGCATGACTTTATTGTGCAATAGCCAGGCGTTGTCAAGAGCCGGATCGTTATTTAGTAATCCTTTTTTTTCAACCATTTTCGTAATTATCTACAAATTTGCAATATAATCAATATTTGGTACGATGAATTGATTTGCCTTGTTTTTTATCCATTCATATTTTACTTTTCTCTATCGTCATTTTAACAATAAGAATAATCTAAGCGTAAAGATGTCCGTCAACTAGTGACCGTTACTTATCTCTTTTTTCTTTTCCATCATATACTTTTTCAGCGATAGATATTCAATATGGGTTACAGCGGCGTAATCTCGTTCTCCGAATCTCCTATTTTATTAATTGTTTTCTCTCTTTCTGACTCTCCCCAAATCTTATAGAAAAAGTCGTCGTCGTAAACGGTGCGCTGTTGGGAATAGCTGGCTGCTCTTACATGGCGCTATAATAATTCGGTGAAGCGGTTGATTCTCACATTCCATACGTCTGATAAGCTGCAGCCGCAGGTGCATAAACACCTTGTGTCTGAGCGCCGTAAACGCCTTGTGGCGCATAACCAGGCGCAATCATTCCTGGACCCGCTGTCAGCATCAATTGAGGTTCAGCTGTAATTTTAATTGAGTCTTTTAGCCTATTTAAATGTTATCATGCTTTAAAAGAAAAAAATTATACAAAGTACAATTCCTAATATAATTATGTTTATAAAATTTAATCTGAAAAATTGAACTTAATAAATATTTTTTTACTTACGCATGATCATTGATTTATGTTCTTGGTGATCAGTCTCCTCAACACGACGACTTTCAGCTTCTTCTAATTTATCAACCTAAATTAAATAAAAATATTATTTAATAATATTATTTGTAATTCATTAAAAAACTCATAGAATTTGTTCGTAATATTAGTAATAAACACCTTTGTTATATATTCACGAGATACTTGAATAAGGTAAGGCATTGCAAAGTGCATGATTTGGTGTCTCCACGCGAGCTCTAAGATAACGTCGGGATGAAGCAAATCATAACAGTGGAAGAGGCAAGAGGCAAAACAGTCCTTGGATCCTCGCTCCAGGAACCATTCTAGTAATTCTTCAGCTACTTCAGCATTACGAGATTCAGCTGCATACTCCATTGCATCTCTAAAGGATAAAATAATAAGTTTTTACGACATAAATTCACAAAAAATACAATTACTTTTGACAAAAAACTCAAATAACACATACCTGAAGAGTCTATCCTTTTTACAAAGTTCAACAGACTGCTTCCACCTGTTATTGCCCTTATACAGATACGCAGCGATTCTTCTAAATTCGATAAGTTCATGCTTCTCCAACTGTTGCGCCAGCGCAATGTTATCGAAGTTGTCGAAAGCATCGATTGAGGTTCTCAATCCTTGATAGTCCTCCTCATCGATGAGCAAACCATTCAGTGCCTCATTTATGGCTTTGTTGTTCAATGCCTGTACAGATCTTAGATACGGCTTAACCAACTGTAAATGGTTGGTGCGAGTGAAATAAGCTACAGATCTTGTGTGGTCCATACGAGGTGCCAAAACTAGAAGAATATCATTGAGGAGTAAAGGCTTGTATTCGACGTAAAACTGGATAGCTTTATAGTACAGCTCGACATTCGCGACTTTGGTGATCACATCCTTAAAATGTCCTTCACGCCATGCCTCGGTCGGATGCTGCATCATCGCAAGAACAGCATTGTCATATTCCTCGTACTTGTCGTACAGGAAGACCAATTCGGCCCACAAATGAGCTGATTCTGCAGCGCGTAATACCTTCAAAGGAAAGATTAATGTATATAAAAAATAAAGTAAAAAATGTAAAATAACTATTTGAACTTACTTTTGGAATATTAACGCGTGACCAGAAGAGCTCGAGATGTTCCCTCATTCTCTGAGGTTTGTACTTGCTGTATAGTATAGCCAGTTCAGTGAACATTCCCATGTGTGCCCTTTCCAATCCTAAAGCTGCCTCTAGAAGATTGATTAGTTCTTCGAAGTGTCCTCTATCTTGATAATAGTTGATGAGATCCTCCAATTCATCGGCGTGTACAACTATGTGCAAACCACACATCTGGGCCAATCTAAATTCACCACTATCTACGCAGGCAAAGCACACTTCTTTCCAGGTGCGTGTCGAGTTGGCTTTTCTTGCGCTATCTACTGCACCCTGAAACTCCTTCAAGTGTACGAGAGTAATAGCCAACCTAGCGAAGTTGGACACATTGTTATAAAGTAGTTTGGCTGGCTCGTACATCTGGTCATCAAAGCATCGGTCACCAATTTTCTGGATGTCCGCGTGGTTCGGTCCTGAGATGAACTCTTCAAGATCGGCTAATCTGTTCGTACGCGCATATGCGTAGATAAGCTCCGACTCGATGAAGGATTCACGTGCCTTCTTGCGAGCCATTTGCAGATATCGCACCAGGTCTTCCCAATGCGAGGTTCGATGGGCTGTTTCAACTACGTCGACGTACGCCGATGGGTCGTCAGCTTTGATAAAACTGTCGATGGCTTCTTTTACCATACCTTGCTGTAGTTGAGCACGGGCTGATAAAAAATTACGGTTATATTATTAGAGTTTTATAGCGACGTTCAAATATTTATTTTATTTGCCATTATTGAAAAAAATCACTTTTGTAATTTCATATTGTTTTATAAGCAATTTGTGTAAACTTACAACTGAACGTACGATTAAATCCGATAGATTTCTAAACTCTAATACAATTAGTAGAATTAGTGTATTATTATTGATATATTATTATTAAATATCTAAATTTAAATTTATAGACAAAAAAGATTAAAGTACACGTACAATTTTTATCGTATTTTAAATTAAACAGAAAAATTGCAAATATTATTTTTTATAATATGGGCTGTAAATATTTATAAATACATATTTAATACTTTATTTTGAACTTACACATAACTTTGGAACTTAAAAAATGATTAGTTTTAAAGTAATAACAGTTTTGAAGTAAGATTTCGTAAAGTATAAAGTGAATTAAAAAATCACTACCATTAACTTACCCAATTGAGACCAAACAGCTGGTTCGTTGCATCTTTCTGCAAATTCGTAAGCTCTATCGAGATTATTAACTTGTTCGATCAGCACTTGAATGGCCGAAGTATTAACATCAAACTTTTTGAAAATAGCAAAAGCTTCTTCGTATAACTCGTTATTGATGGCAATGTTAGCAATATCAGGTGCATCATAATTATCTAAGCGATTGATGTACTCCATAACTCTACTTCGGTCAGCCTTAATGGCTGTCAAGATCAAGAGGTTTTGTAAATTGCGATGGTCACTAAACGCGCTGCTGTCTAATACAATCTTTTCTAGGAGTTCTATTAATTCATTAGGTAAATCAGCTGTCATAAAGGCTTTGACTGTAACGGAAATGTCTTCAGGATCCTGAGTCTCAGACAAGGCAGTTTGAACGACCTGATCTATAAGTGGTCTCTTGTATGGGTTACTTTCTAGCAGAACTTCAGCCCATAAATCTGGGTCACGTCTGCGAACTAGGTATCTTGCTTCACTTTTGAATAGACTGTTTTCGTTGCAAACACTGATTAATTCCCGATCACACTGACCACGCTCGTAAGCGATGCAAGCGAGATGGGGATCCCGTTTTTCGCAATATTTACCAACAACTCGACTATCGTAGAATTGATTTTCCTTGAGGAAACGTTCAGGGTTGTTATTACTGTCGATGTAGATCTTAGCTAAGGCGTTGTGGGTTGCTGGTTCAACGCAGCCCTCGTGTACTCGCGATTCCAACCAAGGTAGAAGTAGTTTCAGGCGATTTCGTTTTTCAACCTCTTCTACAAGTTCATCAGTTGAGAATTGACCTCGTACAACAAGAATAAGGTTTTTAATAATATCTTCGGAACAATCGACATCTAGAAGACCACCAATAACGACAGGTAAACGAGAAGGATTAACTTTTTGTACATAGATTTCAATGTACTTTTGAAGATTATTGCGGTACAGGTAAAGTACAAGGTCATGTACAAAGTCGAAACGATCGCACACGATGATAAGAGGTAACTGATCAGATAGCTTAGCTTCCTTGAGGAAGTTCTTAACGCGCTCGGGATTATAACAATTGCTTTCACGGCAGATGCGTTCGACTTCCTTGATTTGACCAGTTTTGCAAGCTGCTTGAATATATTTAAAATGAACCTCTTGGTCTTGACTGAAATTGACAATGGAACCAAGGAAGTAGAATAGTCCTTCGTATGATTTGAAACTCTCAAAAAGATCGATCAGAGCCTTAGTTGTCAACTGCTCGTGGTATTTAGTGGCGATTTGTACGCAAATCTGAAGATTCTGACGCATATTTGCGGTAAGCATAGCTTTTAGGCATTCGAGTGAGTCCTCAACTGATAAAGTACCAAAGAACCCGACAAGCCAGTCAGGTGATAGAAGATGCGTATGCACTACTGCACGTTTGATGTCATACAGATCGGTATAGTGCTCGAGTGCTCGCTGTAATAAACCAGCCTTTTCACAGAGCTGGGCGACATGCGCTCTGTCGTAATGAGTGAACATCTGATTGCCTAAGATTGCATCAGCCACCTAAAATGAGGGATTACAGCTTTAATAACCAAGAATAGCTAAAAAATATTTTGCAACTTAATTTTTGCAATCTATTTTAATCGGACAAAGCTTATTCCATTGTTTTTAAGGAGGTTTATTCATTTATGAAAATTCGTTTTAGATATTAAATGAAAACAGAAAAGTAAATTATATCAAATATGTTAAATATATTTATGAAAAAAAATTTATTAAAAAAAATATGAATTTTAAAATATTCGTAATAAAAAAATTAAAGCATTTTCTACAATTTTTTGGGAGATGAGAACGTAGTACTGATATTATAATTAATTACTAATACAAATATCTTTTATTCCTAAGTACCTGAGGAGCAGACATAAGATTCATCTCCAGTAATCTCGTTTGTAAAGGTCCTTCGCTCGGTCTGTTATTTTTGAGTGCATCTAGTAAGAATGCCGTACACTGTTGAACCATGTTTTGTTCCATAAAGATATCAACAATTTGGTTAATATCTGCCAGTGGCTCATCATCTTGAACGAGCATCTGCGCAAATAGCACTCCTTGATCGGGATTGATTCTCATAACATTACGTAGCAAGAATATGTAATCTGGTGTGTAGGACACTTTCTTCGCATAAAGCACAATTTTCTGAAATTGACCAGTCTCAGCAAAGCATTGAATAACTTTGTTAGGTACGTTGGCTCGGAGATAGACACTTAAAGCAAGAGTAGGATCAACTTGTTTAACGAGATCTCCAAGCTCCTCGCTGCATTCCAGTTTATCCTCTTTCAACCACTTTTCAAGCAGTTGTTTGCGTCCTTGTACAAGCACTGGTCGACAGAGCTCTAACGATTCATATTTATTTAGTTGACCCTGATCTAATAAAATACCAAAGTATTGCAGTAAAGGAGATGTTTGTCCTTGGGTCGTGGGCACTTGCTGGAATTTTTGGATTGTTCCAGGTGTACGCAGGATACCTGGAAAATAATTACGATTAGTATATTATATTTAAATTTATTAAAATATTGACAGTTTACTAACTTTTCTTGTAAAAGGAAACAATTAACATTAAGTAAAAATAAAAGTATGGAGCAATACCTTTGGGTGCATTGGCTGCAACTTTAGCTGCCTCAGCATATTGTCCGTTTTGGAAGAGCATGTTGAACTTGCGTACAAAAAGATCTTCGGCACCTGAAAGATTATTACGAACAGCCATGCGCAACGCCAACTCTGGATTTTGTAGAACGCCATTAATGTAGGGAATGATATTCTCTTCATCGACAGATACAGACAAAACTTGGCCTTTTCGATTGACGCCAATAATACCGCCGGAAGACTCGTGAGGTGCTGTCACGAAGATTGTCTCACCAGATATGCGATTCATAAAAATGCAAGTGGCCGACTCAATATCGTACATGTGAATGTAGCCGTATTTCGTGATCAGGTAAATCACATCGTATTTTGAGCTTACCTAAAATTAATCGTTTATAATTAATTTTCATGTAAAAAGATGAATTAATTTTATAATAACTATATCTTTTGATTTATTTCTATAATTTTAAAAATAATTATTATGTCAATTGTGAAGCGTACTTTGAAAGACACGATATTCCAGCGCATTAATAGAATTATTCACTCGCTTTTCTGCATTATGGAATTTAAAGCACCATATATAAGTTAATAATGAGACTATCGCCCTGCTTTCAAATTACATTAAAATTTTAATCTTTAAAAGTAATTTAGAATGAATTTACAAGATAGAAATTTGAATAAATAATCTTAAAAAAATTGCTTGTAGAGAATAATAATACTTAAATTATAAATTACGAGTCATAAAGAATGAAAAAATGGCGTGTATGAGGAATATCAACTAAATTGTCTTATCAAACGCTACTTTTAGATAAAAAGTTGGTGCAGAGACACAAAATCACTAAATGACAAATTTGATAACAGACAAAAAAACAATTTCAGTTAATTAATTTAAAGTCTTTGTAATAATTTTAATTTTCAATTTAAAAAACAGGAAAATTATTAAAATAACGAAGATAAGAGATTTTAACTAAAAATGTTTCTTATTTTTTTCATTAAATAATACTTTGAAGAAGCCCAAAAACAAATTTTATTTACCTGCATCGCGACAGGGAAATCATTGCCAGCTTCAGGTGGGAAAAACACATCAACAGCCTTTTTAGGGAAAGGCTGATTCTTTGAGGGCGGTTGGCCGACCTCGATAATATGTAGCTTAGCGCCCTGTACGGTCCTTACAGCAAAGCAAAACAAATTGCTGGGCTCGGCATTACCCTCCATTTTAAACTGAGCGAAAGAGGCAGCGTGGCCTTCGATCGGCTGACTACATCTGCGCTCGACAGAGTAAAGCTGCATTGCGCCAACCACGCGATTGTTGTGTGCCGATATACCGATCAGCAGGAGCCAAGACTGCTTCGCATCGGTACGGTAATTGATGATTTGGCATCCATTTAATGACGCGTGTCGTTCGAAAGCTTTGCTGGGTTGTGAATCGCCTTCCATCGACCAATGGTAGACAGCAGTCTCAGTCACAAGCGCTAAGGTGTTTAACGATATCCACTTCCAGAATACGACATCCTCTGCCATTGTGTGAGCCTTCATCTTTGATTTCATCTCGATGTTGAAGATTTGTAACGTCTTTTGAGCTGCGAAAAAAATATTTTGATTTATATTTGTTTAAAGGCCTAACATTACTTTTTAAAACAAGTTTTAAAGTTTATGTGTGCTATATAATATTTCAAATATTTTTTAAACAATTAAATACATATTCAAGACACGTTTTCCAAGGACATATTTGAAGGGAATATTTGCTTTTCAAGTTGAAACAGGAAAATTTTAGGTATTTTTCTAAATTTGCATACGTAAAATTCTTTTATTTAAATAATTATTAATGAACATTAGAAAATACCGTTTCAGATCTATTGACATAAGTATTATGAGTTTATGTAAGATATGTTAATGTTATTATAGAATAATAATTTTCCTGTATAAAAAGTTTGTACTTTTATTATTGAAGTAGTTAATACAAAGGATATAAAAATTTATTTGGTTTATCTCTGCTTAAAATATTTTTTAAAATATAAAAATATCAAATTAAACTACCGAATTAAAAAATTTAATTTTAAATTTAATTTTTAAATTTTTATTATAGAAATTTAGTTTTATTAATATAAAAATTAGCAGCACTTAATTGTTTTTGCATAAATGAGGTATGATAATATCCATCATGATAGCATTGTTAAATTTAAATTATATAAAAATTTTCTAAATACAATGATAATTATAAAGAAATTTTTTGGTAAGGAAATTTTCTTTACTCTGTATTATTTAGAAATAAATTAAAGCTAGTTTAAATGCATAAATATTTGTAAAAATTAATCTACTTAAATGCAAAATTTTTGGCAGATAAAATTTATGTAAGAACCACAATATAAAAACAAAATATATGAAAATTTATTATATGTTTTGTAACATTTTTTATTGGTTTTAATCTAAAGATATTTCACCTTTAAGAGCAATGACTTTGCTAGCTGGATTCATGATTGCTGAATCGGCAGAGATGGGCCTCCTGATGGGGTTGGCGGTATCATTCATGTCAATAATAACCACCTGTGCGGTGTCACCAACCTTTTCACGGACACAGATGAACTTGTCCGACTCCATGGTGACTGTGTTGAAGCTGACATTGTTGGCATTGATCCCCACTGCAGTGAGCTATTTTTGGCACAGAGAAAGAAAAAACTAATAAGAACTTTGTACAAAAACAAATGTCTATTTTTTGTCGCAGTCAAAAGTATTGAACTGGGAATTCAAATTATGACAGATAAAAAAACCCATTTTTAAACACACCTGACTTTGAAATATTTTATATATGAATAAATTTACAATTCATATTTTTATGTACTAAATAATTTTTATGTACAATAAGTATTGAGCTTATACTCATACAAAGTATTTTCTAAATTTATATGTTTATTTTTTGCTGATTAAAATTTGGACACTACTTTATGGAAAAATTATCTTCTTACTTAGTACTTAACAAGCTTATTTGTAGTAGATAAAGATATATAAGAATTACATGTAATAGAAGTATTAATATTTCAATAACACACAAAGGACAAGCTTGTTTGTATATGAATAAGGCTAATACAAGAATTGTATGAAAGTAAACAAACATTTTCTCAAATTTGAATGGTTGCAACAATCGATGCTCTATTCATAATAAATCATTGTCAAAAAAAGAAAAGAAAAAATTTGAGTAATCATCAATTGTAGCAGTGCCAGTTCGCCAAATCATTGCAAAATCTCAGGCAATCTCAGTGCTGCTATCAGCATAGACAGACTAACAAGATTATTCAAACAATGATATTCTCCTTAAACTCATTACTGCTAAAGGGCTACAAAGAACAGTGTCTCAGCTCTGAAAACAGAATTATAGAATGACATTAATAGCAGCCAAGTGGCTCATCCTTGACCATTGACACTTGTCTAATAGGTTCTTCATAATCAAAAAAAAAGTCAGCATCATACTGCCCATCAAAGTGAATGCCCGTTAAAGGGTCCCAATATAATCATAATCGCGTGTTCCTCGCAGCGTATCTTGAGGGCGGAAGCGAGGGGCGTATATACGTATGCGTGCATGTGTGCGTGCGGCGGCGGCGACCGGAGCCAGCAGACGTGGCTGTCTCATCGGCATGTAAGAGAGAATCGATTTACTCTCCTTCTCTTTCTCTCTCTCTATCTCTGTCTCTAAAGTGTAACTATGATGAGCTTGAACCTGCAATTCCTACAGATCCTTCAAGGCAGAGCCGGAAGATTTTCGAAATTGTATTTAACTGTCAAGTTGCTTTGAGCTTTCGAGCGGAAAGGAGATGCGAAGAAAGCTGGACAGACGCTAATGAAACGGGTGAGCGTCGGGTGCTTACCTGGAGATGCTCCTGGAACCTGATGGGTAGCATCTGCGACATGGTGGCGGCTGTTTGACTGTCGCTCTTGCTCGGTACAGTCACAGGTACACTCTCTGTATTATTCCACGGGGAGAGAGAGAGAGAGCGCGCGTTTCTCTGCGGTTCGGCTCTCTCTCTATTAATGTGCCGAGTATATTCGTATTATCTCTCTATCTGCTGCCTCTCTCTCGCTCGGTTCGTGTGTGTCGTGTACGCTCCGCTGGCGATCCTCAAGCGCGCGCTGTGCAACACTTCCGGCGCTTCGTGCTCTCCGTTCTTCTCTCGCTAGGTTCTCCGCGAGCTTCGCACGTACTGGTAGAGAGGCCGGTGCAGCGAACTGTCCTCGGCCACCTTCTGCTGGGTTGGGGCGCGCAGAGAGAGAGAGAGAGAGAGAGAGAGACGACGCGCGGCTTGTCACGGCACGGCTTCTTTCCTCGCGCACACACACAAACGTACGCGCGAGTGCGCGATTCTCTCTCCCGGTTATGTGTGGGCAGTGTAAGTATGCGCGCGCCTCTCCGTTTCGGTTCGTGCGTGCTTTACGCGCACTCGTTTTCTCTGTGTCAGGACGAAAATCGCTTTGAGGAGAGGACCAAGCGACTGACGCAGCAAGCGCGATTCCTAGACTAGTCGCGCTGGCTTTAATCTCTCTTTCTCTTCTTCGCCGCTTCCCTCTCCCCTTTCTCGCGAATAGTGTACTACTACTCTACTCTTCTCTCTCTCTTTCTCCCTTTATCCCCTTCTTTTCTAACTTGATCGTTCGTCGGTTCGTTACACCTTTCTTTTAGCCTCTCTCTCTCTTTGTCGCGCTACCACTAGTCACTACTATAATAATTTTTCAGAACCCAAATGTCTAACAATCCTGTACAGAAATTATTTTTATAGTCAATAACTTTTATCGCACCACTAAACATTTCAGTTCAAAAATACGTTCGAAACTATAGTTTCGGTTATCATTCCGTTTCGCATTCGCGCATTACCTACATAAAGCAGTTTCGAATAAAGCGCATGCACGAAAGAGAGCAGGATGATTCAGAGTGAGACGCAGCTAAGCTAGTCGATGACACCCGTGGCCGCCATTCAGGTGCCCACATACGCCCCTGAGGAGGACGCAGCGATCCGGGAGGATCGCGAGCGCAGGCGCAGGCAGGGCGTCCCGTTCCCGTTTACAATAGACTTTCGTTTCGGATCGTTTATGCACTTGCACTTGGGCCTCCTGTACGTGCAAATGCTGCGAAAACCTCAGGAGCGCGAATGTCACTGCGCACACCGACGACGATCGATTTTCGCTACCACCCAGCGCTTTCAAGTTGGCAGGTGCTCTGCTCTAGCTGCCGAATCGGCTGTCTGCCTTTTTTTCTTTTTCGATAATCGGATTTTTTCCGCCTACGTGGCGCGGCTGCAAGTTTTCATTTGTAGAAGATTCCCGACGACTTATATGTTAGAGAATCCTATAGATAATAGCATATTCTACTTGATATGCAGTGAAGCGTTGAATCAGTCACCTCTATTCAGGAAGCATGTGACTGGTGAAGAGCGCGATTTAAATTGTCTGAAAGGTGTTAAAATATCCTGCCGTGAATGCAGTAAAAGATGAGATATACTTTGTTAAAAATTAATATTATAATACATAGATTTAAACTATATTACAATATTGATAAATATACTCGAATATATATAATTATTCTACTTGAAATGATTTTATTTTTTATTGCTTTTTGTAAAGCTTTTATTGTAGTGTAACGACATTCGCCATTTAGTTGCATATAGTAGTAGGTTAAAGTATTTATCAAATCGAAGCAGATTTAGAATACTCTTTTCTTTTACGTAATCTACTTATAACGTACTTTTAGATCTTGTGGGCGTATTATGCATTGTCTGCAGCCTAAAAAGTATTTTAGCATAAAATTTCGTAACAATTTTTATAAAAAGTATGTGCTTGATTTTAAAACAGTAAGTTTTTCAACGTAAAAAAAGCTTTGAGTGCGTAATTCTTAGGATATAAAATATATATTATTGTATAAATTTAAAATATGAAAATCGTTTTAAATGACAAAATTACAATTTTTTTTTAGATACATTGGATTATTATAGTTCTATGATTTTTATGGACAAAATAATAAGTGCACAGCCTAACTGCAGTATAAATATAACATCTCTATATTGTATAATTTAGTATACATATGTTATAGTCAATGTAAGCCACCTAATGTTGATAATCTTATACGTGCTTTTTCGCGTTCTAATTTCTCTTTCACATATTAACTGATAATGCTCGATGACTAACAACTGGCTTTTAATGTATAGGTTTCTGACTTTTATCATCAGTCACGTGTAAAGCACATTGATCAAAACTATAAAATTAGTTCACTATAAATTTTCCCTTTAATTAAAATTGAAAATTCGTACGAACGATTCTCTTGTAAAAAAAGAAAGCTTTACGCATCGGTTAAAACAGCAGGAAACCAGTAAGTTTTTGAGAGCTCTCCGTAACGTATCTCCTAAAAGTACTCTCAAAAGTAGTACCGTAAACATTCCAGCGCTGAGGAAGAGCACGAGTGTGTGCTAATCAGTCATCGGACGTCTCGCCGCACGTGGAAAGAAAACTCTTTAGTTTTTTCCGGCGATCGCCGTGATCGATTAGCAAACCTGGACGGTCCATCCAAGTGAGCATAGAATCTTACCTGTTGATGAGCAGTCGAGCACTGCATTGTTCGCTTCTATAGGCAAGGTCACACTTTCACGCGCAGATAGCGATCTCAGGGATATTGGATTTTTACGCGAAGTGCTCTGGGCGCTTTATTGAAAGTGTAAGAAAGTTTGGCTTTTTCAATTTTCAGCGCGACTACGAAGAAATTTTTTAGTTAGCTGAAAGAATGAAACTTCGCTAAAAGGACGCGAGAAAAGAGTAGGCATAGAATAAGTAAATGTAATAGGGATTTTTAGGAATGTAGAAAGAGTAGGAATGTTGAAATGCTGCGGAAAATTCTTTAATGTGCAAGAACACTCCGTAGCTTTACACTGTACAATTTTCCTATAACGATAATAAACTGTTCAGGACTGGCGCATATTATTGAACTTTGTCATATTTTCGAAGAATTTTTTCATATGATTCGTACAAAGTTTTATTAATTTTTATGAAAATCAAATTTTATTTTCTGAAAATCTTTGAAAGATATTTATCAATTTATTGAATAAAATTATTGCATATAAAAAGATTTTTTTAGAATTTTGCAACTTTGAATATTAAATCTGAATAAATTTAATGCCTTACAATTATATTGCCCTGATTGATTTAATTTTCACAAAAAGTATAAAGGGAAAATGAAAATTTTTTTAAATATTCTAGTTACAAAAAAAAATGCCTTTCTTATTATAATAACAAATAAAATTCATGGAAGTAATCAATGATGGCAATTAACTATTTCCGTAATTATCGCAATGAATTTTTAAAATTTATTTTTCCATTCATAATTCTGAATCTACAATACATTCTATTTCTGAATTTGAAATCCCCAGAAGAATCACTAAAACTTTATATTCCTGCAGTTGGCAATTGGTATCACTCGCTCTGAGCTACAATGGTCGTCACATGACAGCGACGGGTGTCTCTGGAGTTGGTCTTCTTCCACCCGTGCAATATCGTGTGCGAGAAATTGCGGAGACAGAAGCCGCAGGCCTTGAGGCTTCTTTCTTACGAGCCAATCCAGTACAAAACTAATTTTTAGTCTGATCTTTTTCTTTTGAGTCTAAGAAACGCACATTTTATTCCGACAAATATGAAACTGAGATACGTCCTGAGCTCCACCTTTGCGGGAACCGCTTCAGCGACTATTCTTATTTTAGGTAAAAATTGTTTCCTTAGTACTCGAATTTATAATATCCGTTTATTTTTCGCTTTTTTTATCTAAATATTCCGACCGTCAATAGTTTTGAAATAGAATTAACACTGTATGATTCCTTTTCATGCCTTTCATCTAGCAAGAGATAATCGTATGATTCTTTTTCAGTACTTTATCATGTCTTCACTGGTAAGGGAGAGCGGGTTAGTGTTGGCTGGTAAGTTATTGTAGAAATAAATATATTAATTGTCCAAAAAGCAACAATTTTTAATTTGATTGTTTTAACTTTTAAGTATATGATAAAATGAACTCATTTAATCTTTTGAATATGGTTAAAATTTTGAGAATTTTGTTATTTGGATGAATTAAAGGTATAATATTTCAGTTTTTTTTTAACAACACTTTACTTTTCACAGGTTTCTCAATAATACTTCACCTTATATGTGGGCCACACTTGGCATTGGTCTTACCGTTGCCCTTTCTGTTGTCGGTGCTGCTATGTAAGTTTACATTTTTAAAAATTATTTTTATTAATGAATACAAATATCTATTTAGTATATAGTTTTTCTTGTTTCAAATTTTCTAAAGAGTACAGTTTTTAACATATAAATATATTGTTACATATATTATTAAAATATTTTATTACGATCTATTACATGCAATTATTATTTTATAGGGGTATCCATACAACAGGTGTCTCCATCATTGGAGGTGGTGTAAAAGCACCTAGAATCAAAACCAAAAATTTAATATCTGTTATCTTTTGTGAAGCTGTTGCTATTTATGGTCTTATCACAGCCATTGTACTTTCTGGTATGCTTGAAGAATTCGATGGTACCAAAATAGAGAACAATATTAATCTCAAAGCTCAAACTTGGATGGCAGGTCATCTAATGTTTGGAGCAGGACTAGCTGTAGGACTTGTAAATCTGTTTTGTGGGATTGCTGTTGGAATTGTTGGGTCTGGTGCAGCTCTTTCAGATGCTGCAAACTCAGCCCTGTTTGTAAAAATTCTTATTGTCGAAATTTTTGGCTCTGCCATTGGTCTCTTTGGACTTATTGTGGGCATCTATATGGTAAGTTAAAAATAAACCAAACTTAATTTTTTAAGTTAACAACTAATTTTATTTTTTTAGACTTCAAAAGTGAAGACAGGAGGTAGCAACTAAAAATTATATTTCTGTTGATCAAATGCGCAAACAAGTATTATTCAATAACTTATTGTTTGAAGAAAAAGAAAATGAATATAACGTTTCTTTTTTGAAACATCGAGATTTTACTGAAAATAAAAATATGAAAACGAGTAAATGAATCATTTAACTCGCTTAAAAAATTAAAAAGTATGAAAAGTAAGTACTATGAAATCGTAAACGGAGGTTGAATAACCGTCAACATATATCACGTGCAAAAAAGACAATAGACTAATTTATCATCTTTTAATAAAGTCGCTTTACTTTGAGACAAGCTTCCACTCTCAAAGTCAACCAATGATTTTATTGTCATGTTTCAATTATAAATGATGTAAATATTATTTAAGCAGCTGACACCATTTACTTCTCTCAATAATTCATTGAGAACTATTACTTAATGTAGAAAAAGTTTCATTAAATGTTTAAATACCATGAGCAAAAATTATAGTAGAGTTGCATTTCTAATTAAGAAAGTACAGTTTGAAGTAAAATAAAAACACTTTAATTTCTTAAACAGTGTTATATGTATTTTGTATAAAATTAATCACAATTATTCATGAATGGAAAAAGTCTTATTTGATATAATATACGTATAATAATATAAAAATATATCTATTATAAATGTAAATATTTCATTCTAAACAAAATAAAACAAAGGCACTATAGCTTTTGGCAGTATTGCAGATAGCAGTGAATTCATATAAAAGATTAGCTTCCACCATATATAAATCTCATATATTAATTATAATTGTAATTTTGTAAATAATTACAATTGTAATTACTGAGTAAAATAAAAATAAAATTTCATTAAAAAATCAACCTATTTCTTCATTTACTAAGTAAAACTTTGTGAATATCTTTAAAAGATGCTTCTAAACTATTTACATACTCCTTAGCACTTCTATGATCGCGATAACTTGTAACAACAACTCCTAGTCTTTTATCTTGAATCATGTATCCAATACCAAATCCATCATTAACAACAGGACCAAATCCTCCTGCAATGACAACTGGGCTTGATAAAGTTGATGTAGACAAAATATTATGATTAATCTTTTGATAAGCAAAATCGTTGAAAATGTCTGGTTTTTTATCTAATTTTTCAGCCACTTTTCTTAAAGCAAATAAATGTCGATCGAAACCTTGACCTAAAAAAAGAAAATCACGTGAACTTGTTTTTCGAAATCACAATTTTTATTTGTGAGTTAATTAGGTTAAGTTATTAAGGTTTAATAATTAATTACCCATTGCAGCTTCTTTCATAAGAGTAATATGAGCATTACTAGAATCAATAATCATCTTCTTAATTTCTTGAATAGATAATTCTGACACATTTTTAGTCATTGTTGAACATAAATTTTTTGTTTGAACAGTACAAGGTCTCAATGTTTCAGTTCTTCCATGTTTGAAAGCAGCTGTACTGCAGGATTCATAAGTAGCTACTGATTTTGATTCTTGTTTAAATAAAGCTAATTGGAAGACTAGTTGCATCACAGCATCTGGACTTACTCCAAAATTTTTACATTCATTTTTTCCAAAACCTTCATAAATCATAAAGCCAATGTCTAAACTATTTGTCCAATTCTTATACTGAGTCTTTTCCTTTGAAATGCAGTCTTTTACTTTATCATCTATTTTAAAATCAAGTCTTTCAACTAGAGATGATTCACCAGAAAGATTTTTTTCATCTTCTGGATGAAATAGCGGTTTTTCAGAGATATCTTTTTTAATATCTTGGAAATAACGTAGAACAGCTACACCATCACCCCAAGAATGTTCAAAATTTATTCCAGCAAAACCATCTTTACTAATAATTAAAGAAAATGATTTATCAAACCATCTATTCTCTGCCCCACCATGGAGATATCTTCTTAAAAGTTTAATTTCATCTGAACCTATAGGTTCATCATCTAAGATTAAGACAAATGCTGCAGAATCAATTTTTTTTAGAATTTCTTTGTTTCCTATTTCTGTAAGATGAGATCTAATATTGGCCCAATTATTTCTCTCTGAAGCTGTCAAAATACCAACTGCATTTTCTGTCTCTGGTCTTTGATCTTGCAAAATATGCTGTAAATTCATTGCTATTTCTTGTGGGGGTACAATATTACCTTCCTCGTTAAAAACATTAAATGCATAAAAATGTCCTTTTCTCATAGCAACAATATGTTTAGCTGATTTATCCATTACAATTTTATCTTTTTCTATTAGGGGGATTCTTGTTGAATTAAATAAATTTGAATATTGGGACATGTCAAGTGGATATGCCTGTGCAGAAAATTAAAATAAATATTTATATTTTAAATATAATTTAATTTTTAAATATGAGTTGTAATACTTGCATTCATTAAATATGCTCCATACCATGAAATGGAAGATGGTAACAAACTAGTAAAAGTTCGAAAAATTTTGGTATCAGATTTTTTAGGATTCAAATGAAATACTTCTGGTTCAAGCAAATTCGCTCTCAAGGATTTAAGAAACCTTAGTGAGGACATAACAAGATTTGTTGCTTTGATGAGTTGTCTATTATATTGCTCATTAGTTTCTGGACTAAAAACTAAAAATGGATTATAATTGATTGGAAGAGGCTTTCGATCTCTTAAATACATGTCAAACCAAGGCTCGCTAATATAACTTGTGTGTTTATTTGCAGCATCTAAACTCTTTAATTCTTCATTTAATGTAACACCTTCTCCTTTTAAAAACTTATCAACAATTACTTGAGTCTTTTGCATTTCTTCTTCTTGAAGTAATGGTCTTTGAGCATTCAAGTAGCGTCTACATGTATCTTCAAGTTTTGGAATTGGCAAACGAGGAAGTGAAGGTTGAAAGTGCATAGTTGGCACTTTACTTCTTTGTAGATACTCATAATCATCGTTTACTGCTAGGGTAGTCCTAAAAATTACAAATACTTTAGCTAAAGAAAATTAAAAATTAATTTTAATGAAAATATTGATACAAATATTACTTTGTGCAACAAAAATAGGTAAAAACAGGCTCATTGGTAATCTAAAACAACAAATGGTAAATTAAATAATGCTAAATTATTAAATTTATAATTTCAAAATATGAATAAAAAGTGAAAAAAATATAAATTTTATTAATATTTCAATGTTATAACACCAATTTTAAATATAATTAGTATAGCACAAAAAATTAGATTTACTTTTTATGTTTACAATTGTTTATTAATATTTACTGTTATCTTAATTAAATGATTACGAAGGCTTCAATAACTAAAATAAAAAGAAACATTTCAAGTAAATTTTACCCTTTTTTGTAATAATAAAATTCGTTTAGCAATAATTAAGGACATAATTTAAAAAACAAATTCTGTAAATATTCGAAATTATTAACAATTAATATTAAATAGATGACAAGCAAGTATCCAACAAGTGGTAATGGTAACTGGTAATAGGTTTGCGACGAAGTTCAACGGTTTTCTACCGTAACACTGTAGGAAACTGTCGAAAACTGGAACATACGTAACAAACGTCGTAAATTAAAATAAACACTTTTCAAATTGATTTGGTATTTCAGTTAATTTCACCTATTAGTTATATATTTTTACACTATCCCTATGATATTATGTTTGACAATAAAGGGCTAGAACAATTTTGAAATACTGATCTCGAAGTTTTCGATTTTTTAAATATTTAATTAATTTTTTTTTTTTTTTTTTTTTATAGGATTGAAATATTTCAATAGAACAAAAAGCATTTTAAAGAGCATAAAAATACCTGTGATTTCAGAGAAAAAAATTACTGTAGCTCTTATGGTTCTTTTGTTTTTAACAAAAATGTGTGTTTTTTTTTAAACAGATTATAGCTCTTATATTAAATTATCAATTGCCCTGAAAAAAATGTTGGCAATGAAGAATATATAGAAAAATTCTTGAAAATAAATAACATTTTCCTGTTTCGAAAACAAAACGTTACAGTGAGTGCCATGATTGCTTCGTTTTTTAATTTAATTTTGTTTGTTGTTCACTCATTTGAATTCGCCACTTTGGATTTTGATAAATTCTAATTCTAATTGCAGATTCGTTTTCTGCGACCCCAAAAACGTCTGATTAAGGAATTTTGAACAAAAATGGCTAATAAAAAATGTGTACTTCAAAGGGTTGATGCATCAAATTTAAATTATGCCATTTACTAAATCATAATGTTTAAATAAGTTTTTTTTTAATATTGTTCTTATTAAAGAATAAATAAAATCTTCGCAGTCTATAGCTTAAAAATTTATTATTTTCACTTTGTAATATAA
The DNA here is from genome assembly GCA_035047165.1 of Ormyrus rosae. Taxonomy (NCBI): domain Eukaryota; kingdom Metazoa; phylum Arthropoda; class Insecta; order Hymenoptera; family Ormyridae; genus Ormyrus; species Ormyrus rosae. The sequence continues at coordinate 6,684,413 of JAWWML010000062.1, read as the reverse complement.
CATTTATATTTTTAGTTTAATTCAAATTTAAAACTTAAATGCTAAATTCACATGTAAAACTTGGAAATCGTAAAAATAATTATTTTATTTTACACTAAAATACTTTTTCTATTATTAAAAGTTTTTTCAAATTTTATCAAAGTTCTCTCTTAAATTATTGCATTTTTCAATCGTAATTTCATTTTATAAATATACAAATTAAGTTACAAAACGTAGTCATAAGAAATAGAATCTTAAAAATATACTAGAAAACAATCAGACAACTACTTGAACACTATAATAAAACTACAGTTTTAAACAACCTGGTGAAATAATATCATTTTCTTTCACTCTTTCCGTGAACTCTTCTTTCTATTCTAATGGTGATTGGCTCGGCTGGCTTCAACACCAAGTCGGCTTTAAGTTTGATCTCCGGAATAGGTACAATACTATCCTTCTTTAAAACATATTTACGTACGACTGTCGCTAGCAACGCTTTCATTGCCATCATTGCATATTTCATTCCTGAAAAAAGAAATCGTTTTAATTTATCCTTTTTTTTATAAAAGCAAAAGAAAACTATTTATTATTATTATTATTATTATTATTATTTAAAAAAAGAACTATTAATTCACAAACCTAAGCAATTTTTTGGCCCAGCACTAAAAGGTACGTAGCAATATGGATGCCGCTTTGCAGTTTCTTCCGGCAAAAATCTGTCCGGATCGAATTTTAAAGGTTCCGGCCAGTACTCCTCGCTGCGGTGTGTTTTTATAATTGCTAACACGACCGAACTTCCTCTCGTTAATGTATAATCGCCTGAAGATGGAATTTTTATCAGATTTCAGTTTTCACGCGCGATTCTCGTAAATAGATTTCCTACCTATGTTAAGGTCTTCTGTTACGCGTCTGACAATAAGCGGGCCTACTGGAAAAATTCTCATTGTCTCTTTGATAACGCGTTCTAAATATTCCATGCGGTGCAAGTCTTCATGCCTGACCAGCGATTTCGCACAATTCTTCATAAACTTTTTCCTAAAATTTGATATTTTTGAACAATGTGCGATTCAAATACACGCAGTTATAGTGTTATACTCACTTGAACTTCGGGAAAGCTGGCTAACATCAGCATGACGAAACAGTTCACTTGTGCTGTTGTGTCGTTTGCCTGTGAATTATAAAGTTTATATTTTAAATCAAAATTTATAAGAGAAACTTGATATTTCAATAACAGGAGAATTTTTTAATTACTGCAATCATCATTGTGTCAACTTCTTCTCGTAGCTCTTCGTCCGTGAATTTCGTTCCTTCATGAGACAACTCCATCAGAAGATCTAAGAAAGCTTTTCTAGTGCCTCGAGTATGAGCTAAAATGCACCACAGTAGAGTAATAATTAATTAATCTAATTTAAAAAAAAACAATGATAAAGTTATAATTTACGTGTAGTCCCATTTGACTTTTGGTGATCTTCATTAGATTTTAAAGCTAGTTTCTTCTTTTTGATCACCTTAAAAATTCAAATTAATTATTACAAACTGTATCATAAATGTAGAAAAATTTATTTAAAAACGTATCGTAACAACTTATACATCGTCTGTGAGGCCGTGGACGTATTTTATACACTCGCGCATATCCTTGCCGAGTCGAGTGCGGTAAAATATAAAGTCCGGATGAAGCCAGATTTTGAACATTCGCGAGTATACTATTTCAAAAAGTCTAAAAAATGCATAATACACAATATTAAAAATTTTAGATTTAGATGATTATATTGATTATTTAAAATTTTAATCCGTTTTACCTCTTCGCTGCCTCCACGTAGTGCGAATTTTTTTGAATTTGTGCTTTCGACGGCACCCCCATCGCCGTTTCTGTGGAAGACAGTGTTTTAGTAGGAAATAAGTCTACCAAAATAGAAGAAAATTCGATTCGGGTACTAACCACAGATAATATCGAGGGTGCAAAGAGAGACATAATGAAATATATCAAATTCAGGTCCATCAATTTCGACTTCCATTTCTTTTATCATGATTTCTGTTTTTATTGAAAAGACTTCCACGAATGATTCCAATATTCGAGGATTGAACGTGGGCATGATGAGTTTTCGATGAATTCGCCATTTGGCGGCTAAAATATATAATCTTATATTTGTTACTTAATTAAAAAAAAACATTTATTAATAAAATGCAAATTAAGTCTTAAATTACAATGGGAATATAGTAAGATTATTCACGGCAATTATTTTAATGTAGTATTAGCAAATTTCGGTAACCGTATTCGAAACTCGAATACCTTTATCTTACGTAAGAAACACTTATTCGAAATGCTTTAAATGCGTACACTATTGTACCTGCCCCACAAATTTATTTCTTTTACTCAATTGGCATACGAAAGAGTTCGTTGCACTCTGAATTTTTATAACTGCAGCGAGTTTAACTCTGAACTTAATTAGTCACGAACAAATAGCAATATTACATAATTTATTTAAAAGAGAAATAAAAATTGCGTTCGTGTGTTGAAAAAAATTTCATTGGCCAAAAAATCTGGTTTTATTTTCTTCGAATATACTAATTTTCAAAACTCATTTTGTCCTGTAGTTCAAGCAAAAATTTTAAATCACCAAATTTCGAAAAATTAACGGACTCGAACTTTAAAGGTACAATAACATAAAAAAAACAATCTGAAACGTTGAATACAAAGTATACAGTGATTCAAGAAATCTTTTCAAAATCATCGCGTAAAAAATAAAACTTCGTTTTCCCTTCTGCTGTACATAAACTCCCCGTTCATCCTTTTCGCAAAAAAGACGTACTCCCATTTCAATCGAATGCTTAATCACTCGATGAACTGACCGCGAGCGCAATCGCCCCCCCCCCCCCTCCCACGATATAAGCTTTCGGGCGCAAAAGGATCGGGGAAAAGGAGCGTGAGCGCGCGATGCTCGGCACGTCGCCTCGGCGCGAAATCGGCCAACTTGTACCTGGATCACGTTCGCCGAGCGAATAATGCGCGAGGGGAGGGGGGGGGGAGAGGAGTCTCTTCTCACCTGGTGCCGTGAACAGGCCGGTGCCCAGCCAAGGCTCCGCGAATTTGTACAGATCCTCCTTCTCGATCGTCTTCGGGCTCAGGAATATCGTCTGCGAAAAGAAAGTCGAATTGGAAAAAGTGTTCGGAGCTCGGGTGTATTTGGCTTCTTCATGTTTACGCTGTGAATTTTACTTTTAGCGGTTGCTTTTTGATAATGATCTTTTTTAGTATCGTTTTAGACGAGGATCTGTCGAATGAGTGATTGAATACACTGAAAAAAATAATGCAGTAAAGTTTACTATAAATTTTGGTAACGGAGGACAGACTCGACATATGAAAATAAAATTTTGTTTTTTTCAGTGTATTCAATCACTCATTCGACGGATCCTCGTCTAAAACGATACTAAAAATAGTATATTACGCACCTAGGGAGGTAAAGTATTGTCTATCCTCGCCTTCGGCTCGGGAGTCAATTTACACGCGCTATGAGCTTGCCATTTTACCTCCCGTGGAGCATATACTATTTTTTTGCCTAGCGAGGACGAAAATACAACGTTCCCGATTCGGCGCCGGGAGGGAAAGTTGTACTTTCGGCCCGCTAGGCAAAAAAAATCATTATTTAAAATTTTATTTAAAATTTTATGGCACTTTTTTCATATGTCGAGTCTGTCCTCCGTTACCAAAATTTATAGTAAACTTTACTGCATTACTTTTTTCAGTCTAAGTGATTACTTAGGATCGTGGGCTTTTGTATGACCGATGATTAATTCCCAACGATTCCAAGAAATTTTTTTCGAAAACAAAGTCCCAGAAACGATGAAAAATGTAGATACGCGGTAATTCTTCATGCAGACGGCAGTAGCATATTTTAATGTAAAATCAGTAGAATAAATCGTGTACAGTAAGACAATAGTAGTATAAATGGTTCTAATATATGCTTTGATTGATTTGAAGAAATGATATTAATTTTAGTCTGTGTAAATATTTTGATTCACTCATTTTCTTCCCATTTTGTAAGTTATTTATAAAAGAAAAGATGATTGTAATTTTTCCGAGGGAACATATAAATAAACTTTGTTTCCTTCTCAGTGTGGATGAAAAATGTTCTATTGAAGGAACTCGCTAATAGTTTTGATTTCCAACAGTTATAAAAAATTAAAAAGGAGGGCATGCTGATATTATTAATAAGATTTGTGAAGTTTAAATTATATGCATAATACCTTGAGTTCTTCAGGATCGTAAACAACATAAAATAGTCTATTTGCCAGCCATACGCGAAAAGGTGAAGGATAGGTTGCTAGCAATTCCTGGCATTTGCTTAGT